>CAJQUW010000159.1:0-76475 GCA_907163375.1 Prostheceraeus crozeri | reverse complement strand
TATGAACTCAACTAACAGCAAAAATCTAAGAAAAGAATATCTCGAGAAGCTGAATAAATTAATTAGAGACGGTAAAGAGATCATCTGGATGGATGAATCCAATGTGAATTTGTTTTGCTGCAGAACAGTTGGAAGATCAAGAAAGGGTACAAGAGCAGTGAGCACATTGCGTCCACATGCTAGGAGCCGTGTCAACTGAGGGTGTTGTAAAGATTACTACCAAACGTGGCTCCTACAAGATAACAATGGAAAGACTTTGAGCAACATCGTGCTTGTATGCGACAATGCGCCATGCCATTCACAAATGGAAACAAGTTTGAGGGATGGTATGACGCTTTTGCGTCTTGGACCATACTCGCCGCAGCTCAATCCGATCGAGTATAAAAATGAAATGATCAAAATGATAGGACTCCGCATCCCTGGCTTGAACTCAGGGCGATAATTTGACATTGAGGTCCAATTCCGGTGGATTATATGCAGTAGAGGGTCGGCGCTATAGATGTATGCAGAGGAGCAGCACAGTATTTAGGTAATCTTCGGCTGATGCGGATCGATTGAATAATTGAGAAAATTTGCTTGATTTCAGTTTTTTTTCGGCATGCCTTACTTTCGCTAATATTCAGGATTGTATACAGTCAGGAGGATACTGAGGTAAAATGATGTTTTGCTTTTTATGTCTGTAGCTTTGATTGACTGTGCGGCAATATCAAAATAGTTGTGTCTAGATTACGTTTTAAAAATTGCCTAATTACGCACTTAAAAATTTTCAATATTTCGGCCATGTTGAACGAAACGTCGCAATACATGTATATCAAAGCTACGGTTACAAGAAATTTAGGCTTTATCAATATATTTCTTTGGATTTCTCTGATTATTTGACGCAAAATTTCATTGCAGACCAATTCCTAAAACTCAAAAATATTCATATGATGTATTCATTCTTCATACATTATGAATTCATAATCCACTGTGAATATTTTCAATCTGTTTCACGGCGTATTTGATTTTCTAAACTTTACTTGGTTAACTGCAGAATTTAGAGGTGGGCTTGATGTTGGTAATCAATTTGAGTGGTAACTTACTGGATCTCGCAGTGCAAGAAAGCACGGAATGCGGAGAATTTCGGCATTCCATCTTCAACTGTATCTATTACTCTACAGAACAAGGATGCCATCCATACAAAGTTTGAAGGTGGAAGCACCTGTACATCTGTAAAACGCTTGCGGCAACTGCAATTGATGAAACTTTCTTGACAATGTTCCTTGTTGCGAAAGTTCCTAGTCTTTCTCAAAAAGGGTTCAATAATTCGTTGATGAGCTGGGTCTTTCACAGTGGGTTATTTCCATGGTCTGGATCAGCTAGCTGATGGAAAGCTCACTGTGGCATCTTTTTAGTGCATCTTCTGCTGATGTTCTGCCGCCATGGCCGAAGTGAAGGATTTCGATACCACAGGGCTTCACAGGCTCCTCGAAAATAGAATAGATCAATGGATACAACATTGGTGTTTTTGAGTTCATACAGGCTCTATGTGGCTTTATTCTCTGTGTGGTTTTGGTCTCTATACAGGCTGCTTTTAGCTGTTTACTTCGGATGCAATGAAATTCGACACAATTTGCAAGGTCCTTTGGAATTCGTTATAAGCGAAATCATCTGACTAATCAAATGAAAAATTTGGAAATTTGAATAGTGTTGAAATCACAGAATTAGATTGTTTAACCGCATCACTTTGCTAGAGGTACAAACTGATTCAAATCGATGGCACATGCAGGAACTTACTAAGTGGGCAAAAAGAAATTTTCAATGCCTTGCAGAGATAAGAAAAATAGTCGTGCGTCACTCGCGGATTGCTCTGAATTCCGTCAAAATGCTCCGATCGCTGCGCTGTTTTCAGATTCGAGGAATTCAGATCATTGCGCAAACGCTTTTTCGATAATGTTGGTTCTTCTGATCATTATCAAAAAAATATAGCAAGCAGGCGCACGAGAAAAACGCTCACAAACTTCTCTGTAGAACTTGTCATCGACTGTGTCTCTTTGCTGTGTGATCCGGCTGATAACAGTCACTGAAACTCCGCACAGTTTGGCGTGTTTGATGTTGAACTGGCTGCGCATTGTTCGATTGCTATGGTATTATGTCAGCAGATTTTGCCATTTCATAGTCATTACATGTTCCAATCACAGAATTAGATTGTTTAATCGTGTCATTTTTCTAGAAATGCAAACTATTCAAAACGATGGCACATCCAGGAACTTACTAAGTGGGCAAAAAGACATTTTTAATACCTTGCAGAGATAGGAAAAATAGACGTGCCTCGCTTGCGGATTGCTGTGAATTCCTTCAAAATGCTCCGATCGCCACGATTCCTTCAGATTCGAGGAATTCAGATCATTGCGCAAAAGTTTTCTCGATAATGTTGGGCCCTGCGATTATTATTTAAAAAGTTAGCAGGCGCACGAAAAAACGTTCACAAACTTCTCTGTAGAACTTGACATCGACTGTGTCTCTTTGGTGTGTGATCCGGTTGATAGCAGTCACTGAAACTTCGCACAATTTTGAATGTTCAATGTTGACCTGGCTGCTCATTGTTCGATTGCTATGGTACTATGTTAGCAGATTGTGCCATTTCACTAACGTTACATGTTCCAATGCTTCCCTTCTAGTCAAACAGAAGAAGAAGTGACCTGTTTAATTCTCTGGTTAAAATACTACTTGAAGATTATAGTGCATGCATCCAAATGAAGGAATACACCAAACAAAAAATTGTCAGGATGATGATCTGTCGATTTTGTGACTTTGGATTCACTATTTGTGGCATTACACTGACAGGAGTTCTTGTAATGCTATTAAGAGCAGTGTTTACGGTGTATTGGCATCATTCAAATAATAATTACATGGATGCGATCGTGGATGAATGAACGTGCAAAGTACAAGTTCAACTGCTCTTGATTACTGATTGAATTGATAAAATGCTTGAATTTACAAGATATTGACAAAATTTTCGATTTACGAAACGTACTCTTTTAAAGGTTGAATTTTTGATGTTTCAATTGGCCAAATTAGGGGGTTGCTTGTCAGAAATGAGTAGAAAGAAGAGGTCGCTGCATCTACCAGGGTTTGAGCCGGCCGGAACTGAGCCGGCTTCTCTGAAGCACATTAATTAAGACTGGCAGTTCCTGAACTTAGACGCTAGATATCATTCGATTTCTATTTTGTACACTGTTGACTAACCATTAGACTACTCCGGATAAGCAAGAGTTCCCGATGAAGCGCAGCGATGCTGATTCTCATCAATTTCTATCCAAAATGATCTTCTATCTGGTAATTAGACAAATATTAGTCCTCTGATGATGTATTTTGTACGCGCATGAATAAGATTGAGAACAATACGCGTAATAACTCATTCAAGATATTGAATAATTTTGAGATAGAAGCTGTCTAGCGAACACATGATTCTTACAAAATTCTTCCATGCTGAGTATGCGATTCCGAAAACTCTCTTTGAGATCGAGTACAGTTTAAAAATAGAACTTAAACTGTATAAGTAAATAATTGTCTATGGATCAGTATTTAATCAGCATCGATGTACCTTCACTGCCGTCAAACCAACTATGAAAACTTCACAGTACTCATTCCGAAGAATCAAACAGTCAGAATCCTCGAGTATAAACAGTCGTGAATTCAGTACTGGATTGACTTATTTACTTAAACTTAACGTGTTAATTTTACTTCCAAATAGTTGTGTCTTTGAACATTATTCCCTACAAGATAGAAAAACAACAAAAATTAATACAGTTTCCTCATGCTATTCCAAGCATCTTCATCACCGCCAACTTTCAGTGATATTGAGCACTTCTTTCAGCCGTATTGAATAATGATTTGAAGGGTAATTTTCAAGAAACGGTTCGCAATTTTTGCGTTATAAAAATTATATTATCAAGCTCCTGCTATGTTGCAATTCTGTTTTAACTGAACATAGACAACAAATTCTGTCGTTAACTAATAAACAACGACATTTTTGGCAGGGGCTGGGCCGCCGGCCAGTTCCAATCTTGGCATCTACAGCTATGGACTCCCCCGGATAAAATACGTTAGATCGTATCCAGCTTGTGCAACTTTCACAGAAGCAGAGAGGTTCTCATTTCCCACCAGTCGGTGCAAGTTTGTAATCTCGGGAACAAGCACTTATTAATCACAATGACCGAATTATCCAGTTGGTAAAAACACGAAAGCAAGAACTTAATCCTCTATCGAATAATGGGATAATTGCATCGTGATGTTGATTCATCTGGACATTATCCGTGTATTTGACTGACCGAGAGTTAATCTCCGTGAAATGGTGATTTCAGCTTCAAAGCTGACAACACCAGCAACAATAGATCCTTCTTGCCGAATTCAGGAAATCTTAACTAAACTGCAATCTTGCCCTCCCTCTGGTGCTGTGTGAGATAAGAGGATTCGGCGGTGCCGTAAATCCACATTGGCTACATTAAGTCCTCTGGATCATCCATGGATTCCAATGACTGACTTGCGGCTTATACAAGCCATATATATGGATGCGTACCTGCTTAAATTGGCTTCATCCCCACTCATTTCATCTTTCTCCTGACATTCCGTTTTCATCCATGGTATTCCTATACATTTTTGAGTGACATGATTATCGTTGTGTATTTCGAACAACTGGGCCCTGTATCCGCCGGCGCCTGAATTTTTCATCACTTGTGCAGTTAAGTATTTTAATTGTTGTATTTTAATGCTATATGTAACTTTATAATGTATTTATCATCGTGAATGACTTAGTTATCTTCTTGGGAATTTACAGCGGGAACTGAAATAGCAATTGTTTCGAAACAGTTGATAATAGTCTCTCACAATAGTCCTTACAATAGTTTCCAAAACACATTATTCGACTTTCAGGTCAGTATTTGAGTTAAGTAAAATAAGAGAAGGAGACCTGATTTCACGATAGCTTTTATCAATATTAAGAACCCTGGTAATCATCCTGATATTAGTGATGTTATCAATGGGAGATGACATGCCTGATATCAGTCGCATGATTACAAGTTTGATGCATAATACGAACTGCAGCAAACACAAAACTCCGATTTCAATCCGGAAGGCCTTTTCGACCACAACCAGTAGTCTTTTTCAACGGTTGAAAAAAGACCACCGGAGATGGTCGAAAGGGTCTTTTGGATTGAAATCGGAGTTTTTTGTTTGCAGCATCAGCAAGTTGGGCCCCCTATATAGAAGTATACAAGAACAAGACCCATTATTTCAAACAATAATACAGTCTATTTACCATAAATATTGGTTTAATTCAATGAAGATGACAGAGCACAAAAATCAACAGAAATGCAATTTCGACATGATAAAACTGAGAAACGAATATCCCCTACCATGTTATCTAAAACTTCATGAAAGTCGAACTTAGCCTGAGCAACGCTCATGGAACCAAATTGGCCTTGTAACTTCACAAATGCAACAATGAGTTGGTTCATATTTTGGGTCGCCTGAAAATTTGATCTGCAGTAGATTCTAGAAGAATTCGCCATATGGAATCAAGCAGTCTTTCTTTATGTTGGAGTCAGGGTCACATTTACTATATGGAAGCCGTTAGTAAATAGACATGTGATTCTATTCAGTATGATTACATGTATTTCGATATTTACATGTATGCATGTTCATAACCGAGTTGCATTGAAAGAATGGGCCAAGGTTAAACGAAATTCAATGTGACAACATTCATCTTCCTGTTTCTTTGCATTCTGTTTCTATTCCATGAATCTTGCATTGTGTAATATATCTAATTCTGATATACGTATATACATATATATATATATATATATATATATATATATATATATATATATATATATATAATAAACACAAGCATCTGCGCATGTAGTTTCATTTATTATCTTATTTACTAGTAAGCTACATTACTCAAATTCCGACGCATACAAACAATTAATTCATTATCAACATAGACATCAGTCACCAATGACAAAACTAGGGGATCTCACACACTGAAAAAAAGCAACAGTTACTCAAGTTGGAAAAAATATATTACAGCAAAATATCTGATTAAAGACGTTTAATTTCATATATTTTATCAAACAATTAGTTGCTAGCAGGTAAACTATGTCATCAAGCAAAATAGCTGTTATAAATGTAGTACTTTCAAGGAAAATCTATAAAAATAATTAGGTAAAAAGCATCTTTGTGTGCAAACTTTTCACAATCTATTAATTTGGCGTCATCAAAGATTACAGATAAAGCCCTGTCTGACCGCAATATTGATTTCAGAGAAACGCCGCATTGGAGAATGCTTCTAAGACGGGCGATGGAATTCGGAGAATGTAGACACAAAGATATATTCATTCTTTGATAACCGTATTTATCGGTAGATGTCTGTTTGTAAAGCAATTTACAGATACTCTTTTAATCAAATTGTGATATTTTCTAGACATGATTATCTTTGTGAGCCGGATGCCATCAATCAAATTCCGCTTCCAAATTCAATCTTAACAGCTTAATATATATCACGCTCTGATAAACAATCAGCTTTCGAAATTTGGATAATTGATGGAAAGGAATCTGACTAACATCGTTACATTTGCCTCACGTCAGACATATGCATTCCTTATAAGTCACATTAGTCGTTTCATTAGATGTAAGGACTAAGATGATAACAGATGATTATGTGCGGAATAGTCTAGCAGATCTATCAGTTACAAGTATGCTGCCTACAACAGTAGGGAAAATATGTTAGAAAGGCCAGATTGAAATTGTGGCTGTGGAGAGCCATTATATCTAGTTATCTAAAAGTAGTTATCGAATTTTGCCGATAAAGGTTTAATCTCTCTACTGGACTATGTCTGCAATTGGATCACCAGACCTTGAAAAACACGGTACTACGTATACTATAATCCTACCACAAGAGGATTCGAGCGCATACCAATTCAGAAGTCAAGAAGTTAAAAAGTGAGTTAATAAATGAATATTTCCAGAATGATTGAGAAGCAATAGTATGTATGCTATTTTTTTAATGATACAAAGAGCTTTAATCAAAAGTGCAAAATACAAAAGCAATTACAAAAAAGTAAATAAAATATGACAGCTACTTATAAAACCTTGTTGCAAAGTCAGGAAAAGTGACAGATTATAAATTCTTTATTATATATATATAATAAAAGAAACCAGGGATACCGCAAACATCTTTCAGTCCACAGTCCAAGACCGCTTCTCCATTTTGTGCGAGAGCTTCTTATGCAGTGACTGGAGGCTCTAATGAGAGCAAACATCAATCTTGTGTAGATGAATGATCTTATTCCTTGGTAGGAGGAACGCCACCTGCTTTCCAGATTGTGTGATAGTAGTTTGAGGTCCAAAAGCTTCTTCACATGAGAATATCAGTGGGTTGGAGTCGCGCCTTCGAAATTCACATGGCTCTATATACTTAACTTCTTTTCGCTTTTCAGCTGCTGCTAGAACCTGTGTTGGGGAGAGGCCATCGCGAGACCTCAGCGTCAAGTTTACACCAGAACTGCCAGAAAGAAAGTTTACTTAAAACTGCCACGCCGGTCAAATTCCGGTCAATTGACCGGCAGAGTAATATGATATAACTATGTGATTAATATGTCATATTGTTTATAAGGTTTTCAGTATTAACCTATTCAGTTGAAGTCGGTTTTCATATTCTCACTATATGTACGTGGAGTTTCATAGGCCAATACTTAGCTAACATATACTCATGTATATGCAGTCAACTAGGCCTATTGACCGACAGATGGACGATTTTAATTGACTGGCTGTCGGTTCTATACTCTCCTTATTGTCCCTAGAAGAACTGCATGGCATTGATCGATAAGGCTTTTATAACTGACTCACAGGGGCGTAGCGTCCATTGGGGCATTCGGGGCAGTGCCCCGAATGCATTTTCATATAAATTCCACAACATAGTCTAATCATGTACAATATGCGCCAGTGAACAAGCCCTACATCTTATCTTAAGTCTTTGTTTCATCATTCCAACGGATGCATGAATATGCATGTATAACTTGTCAGTGGTTTTATCTCTCTTCCTCTCTCAGGGGCAGTCGCCGGAGTGTCGCCGAGATTGCACCGATTGGCCAAAATCTAGCACGAGCCACACATGATTAGCAATGGCTTGTTGATGTCATCGACAATAATAATAATAATAAGATAACTTTATTGGTCCACATACGATTAGATTCGGTAGACGCATCACAATTCAAAGAGATAAAATCTATAAAATGATAAAAATATACATCAAGGTACACATTACAACGCAAATACTATTTACAAAATTTGATAAATGAAGATTTGTAGCGTAAAGTCCGAGCAAAGGGCTTGCGTAGAGGACAAATACTACGACTGCATCGGGTACGAGAATTGAAGCATTCCTGCAGAGGATGGTTGTCGTCAATCACAATTTTCTGAAAAAGTGACTCACAGGAACGGTTCATGGTACTCAAAACGTCCGGATGAATCTGCTCACCAATCATCTTTGCGGCTCTCTTTTCAATTCGAACGATTTTGTCAGTGAGGTATTTTGGGGCGTTAATAAAAACTGGACAACAGTAAAGTAAAATAGATCTCACAAAGGCAAAGTACGTTCTACGAATCAAATGTGATGGACAGCCAAATCGTCTCAAATTCGCTAGAACAAATAATCTCTGCGAAGCATGACACACAGTCTTAGTGATATGGATGTTCCATTTCAGATTGTCACAGAAATGGACGCCGAGAATCTTTATGGACGATGCAGTTTTTAAGATATCACCACTGCTAGTTTTGATGGGCTCCACTGATAGATTTTTCCGCGTAATCACATTCATAACGGCACATTTGGAGTAGTTGATGGGAAGACCAATGGAGTTAGACCAAGAAACGATATTGTCGTATTCGGATTGTAGCGAATCTTCCTCGGCTGATCGCAAACAGTGCAGTAATGTTAAATCATCAGCGTACATCACGATTGATGAGTTGGTATGA
The DNA here is from genome assembly GCA_907163375.1 of Prostheceraeus crozeri. NCBI lineage: Eukaryota > Metazoa > Platyhelminthes > Polycladida > Euryleptidae > Prostheceraeus > Prostheceraeus crozeri. The sequence goes on along the minus strand of CAJQUW010000159.1, from coordinate 67,457 downwards.
AGCGCTGAGTATTTGCTAACCGCCATACAAAAAATCAGCGGACCAAGTATGCTGCCCTGTGGAACACCCGACGGGGCAGAGTAGGAGCTCGAGATTGAAGTGTGCAATTTGACAGACTGCTGCCTACCGCTAAGAAAATCCTCCATCCATGAAATTACAGGCAAAGGGATGCCGAATTCTCTACACGATTTGATTGCAGTTTGATGAGGCAATAAATCAAACGCCTTCGCGAAATCGATCGTCAGGACTCTAGCTGCACCAGAGTGGCCATCCAGGTATTGCAACATGCGGTTGTAAAGAAGAGTCGTTGCAACCGCGGTTCCTCTGCCGGGTACATAAGCAAATTGTGTTGAGCCAATTCTTTCACGAATACGAGGTGCAATCCATTTGTTAGCAACGACCTTTTCCAAGCACTTGGAGAGAATGGAGAGGTTGGATATCGGACGGTACTGATTCACTTCCTTTGGATGGGAACATTTTGGGATCGGAGTGATATGGGACTTCTTAAAGCAATGAGGAACATGACCTTCTTCCATACTTTGATTGAAGAGCTTGGTGATTGCGGGACCGAGAAGATGTGCAAAGTCCCGATAAATCCAGAAAGGAAGAGCATCCGGTCCTGGACTCTTCCTCTTCAGCCCTTTCAAGGTCGATGTCACTTCAGACAGGTCAATTTTTGACACAGGTTGATGGTCTTGTTGAAGTTCAAAGATGTCGTTGCTTGTGACAGGATTTTGGGAGTTCTCGTATACAGACGAGAAATAGTTGGCGAAGTCTTGAGCAGTAAAGCGATATTTGGTATCCTCTTTAACATTATAACCACCGACACTCTTAACGGCACTCCAGATCGTACGGGAGTTGCGAGTCGAAATTGCAGTATCGATGAGTTTTCGTTTAAGAAGTTTCCCATGCCGAATGATTTCTTCACGCAAGCGATGATATTTAGCCAATTTGCCTTGCTTATAAGCCCTATCGCGATCGTCGACCAAACGCTTAAAGGAAGGTCTGATCCAAGGTGGATCAGACGGACGAATGCGTATAGTGCGCGTGGGAAAACATGAATGAAATAATGCCAAGAGACAGGATTGGAAAAGTGAAGCAGCTTCGTTAACACATTCCTGAGACGAAATGAGTTCCAACCAGTCGTACTGATGAATTGCCTCATAAAACCTGGCTTTGTTGTAGTCAGACATGTTGAAAACTGACCTTTTCTCGCACGGAACACGAGAGATGCTTCTAGTCCACAAAATTAGAGCGTGATCCGATCTGGCAATAGGACTGAAGTGTTGGGGAGAATCATGGCATTCAATGTTAGTAAATAGCTGGTCAAGGATGTTATTCCCTCTTGTCGGGAAATCAATCAGTGCCTTGGTGCCTGTCAGCTGTTCTATCTCCTCTGTATAAAGACGAAGGTCATTCAGATCCCCGATGATGACTATCCGCAAATCACAAGAGTTGCAAACAGATGAAACGCAGTAATCAATGATATCCAATAGACAGGAAATGGCCGCTTCATGGTCTTGAGGACTGTTCCAAAAGGGATGATAGATCCCTATTAATAGTAGCTTTGGCAACACGATTGGAAGAATTTCAGAACTGCAAGTACCAAGCGATGGAATTTCAGAGTTAGTTAATACCGAGGGCGAAAAAGAATCTTGAACGTAGCACGCGATTCCACCGCCGTTGGTATTGCGGTCCCTCCTTATGACTCGATAGTTCTTGCACGAGATAGCGGTGTCGGGTATTGAGCTATCCAACCAAGTTTCGCAAAACATTGCTACATCAGGAGCATGTTTATTTAAATTCAGCTTGATTTCATCCATTTTATTCATAATTGAGCGAACATTAGTGTAAAGAATGGAAGGTTGACGCTTCGTAAATCGAGATGTTTGCGTGCGCTGTTTCAATGCTCTTCCGACAGGAACGAGGGCATTCCTAAACGAGGGCGATACTCTTCCAAAAACACGGGAATTCCGCCCCTCGGCATGGAAAATCCCGTCACCATGGTGATGACGCCGATGAGTGATACGAACTGGGATTTGCTGCACATCATCGATGGTCGCCGACGGGAGATTACATGGAGTTCGGCACGGAGGGAAATCCTGTCTTGTGGGAGAATGACATGACGTCACAACCTTGGTCACAGGCACTGGCAGATGCTTAGGTATGAGGCGTCCAGCTGGTCGATGGATAGCAGGCGAGAGCCAATTCCAGCCAATTCAGCCAGAATTGAGCAGGAATCAGCCAATTCAGCCAATCTATCAATGTGCCGTTCGCACGCGCCAGAACACCTCGGCGACACATTTCAGCTCGTCGCGGCCAATGTATGCAATCCACAGAGAAGCAGTCCATCATCCATCTCAACCCGGGCGAAGACAGGGAATTCTTTTCGAGTTACACTAACAAGTTACACACACACATACACACACTGACTGGCTAATCACGGCGTGTATGACAAACGCGTAGCTAATTGTCTGCACATGCATAACTCCACTTCTTCATTATTCTATCATTATGTAGCTATTTGAAACATCAAAGTGACTTCTAGATTAGAACCGGCTCTTTCGCATGTGAGCTGCAGGCTACAAGGTACATACTGATGCCTAAACTGATTCTAGCCCCGGAAACGTTTTGAATCACGCTATAGCCTATAGTGTGTCATTATTGTTGATCTCAGAGACAGCAAATTTTTCTAAAAAAAGTAATATATACTATAGGCTATGCTTGTGATCATTATGACATAAATCTCTAACTAAAATATCAGATGACCCCTATAATCTTTTTGCATTTCATTATGGATTATCTGTTTGCAAACATGCACGTATATAGGCCTATTATACAAATTGCTGACATTGCATTTTATTGACCCGTTAGTCAATGTGGTATGTAGCATAAAGCATTTTTCTCGTTAAATTCAAAATTTATATATTCATTTTCACATCCGTGTTCATACTTTAACATCCACAACGCTATAAAAAATGCACACATTATTTGGGGGTACCACAAATCTGTGACCTGCATGCACCATTGCACCAGAGCAGTAGAAAACTGCAGACGCGTACTTTGCTTTGCTTTCTTAGAATTTCACCGTCGACAAGTTGTCGTACGTAGTAGTTCTTCCTTACCAATAACTTGATATCTTAATATTGAAGCGGCAGAACGGCTCGTCTCCAGCTGTGTTCCCGGCACAGTTGCTTGGATAATGATAAAAGAAATACACGGCGCGAAGAAGTGAACGATTGTTCACTACTATAAGCATAAAATCAACATTAGGCATTCATGTTACCAAGTACATGAACAGGACAACGGCGAGGGCCTGAGTTCCTCTAATAGACTTTCAGCATTTCATCGTCTTTGTCAACGCCTATTTTAGTCTCGTTGTAATAGTGTATCATTTCTAGGCTTCTTTTATCGTTTTGATGCAGGTTCACAGTTTTGTGCCTACTCGAAAGTATGACCTTGTATCGCGCTTTGTTTTGCTGTTGGAACTGTTTAACAATTGATTGGCATGTGAAGAAAACTTGTCGGTAGCAACATTAATTCCGTCTTCAAGTTGCTTACTAGTTTCAGAACAGCATGCTTTCCGGGACCAACATGCACATGATCCTGTTATGATGCACGTTATCTGTGTTAGTTCGCGCTGTTGCGTTACGTAGAGATTCTTGATGCCAGTTTGTTCCGTCCCTTGAAACCAGGGGATTTGCTGTGGCAAGACCGGTTGATTGCTAAATGTGCACAGGTTCGGTCAGGTCACCAGCGTCCGAAGTTGTGACTGTTTCATTGTCGATCGTGACAATTTCCTGATTGTCGGTCGATTCATCATAGTCCACTTTCAAATCAGAGATGTTCTATTGTAGGCCTATTTCATAATATCATGGTTAGAATTTTTAGCATCGTCGTTACGTAGTGGTCATCGTAGTCGTTCAACAGCTTGCTCAGCGGTGAGTCAACGATTAGGCATTGCTAAGTAATGAAAAGATAGATTACACATCCACAGACAGTTTGCATTCGATAATGAATCACGTAGCATCGTATAACTGCGCGTTTCGAATCAGACAGTCGCTACTAAACATATGCAGTCTATCTTCCCTATTATCAGATATCTATATTTTGAAAGCATCGAACCTGCCAGTTATGACGTGGAATGCACTCATACAAATACGATTGCAAGCATCACAAACAAAAGTTGTTAGGTTGATAGTTATTTCCTATTCATTTGATACCGGTCAATTGACCAGTTTTAGGTCAATGTCATCTTGATGACCATATTATGAACGAAACAGATAAAGCATTTATATGATGTTGTACATATCAACAAGTTAGGAAGGTACTTTGCAGTAAAGTTCAATATCTTCTTATTTCACAATACAACAGCAAATATAAAGCAATTTACCGGTCAATTGACAGGTTTGGGAGTTCTGGTGTTAATACCTGAACGTCAAACAACGCTGGAGTCTGTGATGTCTACACCCCCTCGCACAAGCAGGTCGGCCCTCAATCCTTCTTGCGTAATGGCATCCTCCATTCTCTGTATGATGACCGGCTCAAAACATGTCGGCCTCCATAAGCCAGGGCTGCGAGATCTACGATGACATCTCTAATCTCGTTATGATGTTTATGATGCTGGATTACTTTTTTTACCCTTTTTGCAGTTGAGTCCGTGCTCAATAGAGAACATTTCGCAGCCATTCGACCATCACAAAATGTGGACAGATTAATCATCTACCATATCGAAATGATAAACCATTGCGGAATTCTGTTGCAAAAAGATCGAAATTATGTGAAGTCAGAGGTAAAACATTTAACCACTTATCTTAAGTGGTTGGTAAGACATTCATCAGTTGTCTTATGATCAATTACTCATTGAACATGATCTGTCTGACGGGTGGGAAGTCTCGAGCAAATTTCCTCTACTTTTTCCTTCTTTCACTAGGGGCTTTCCGTCAATCTCTTCGGCATGACTACATGGTCTGAAAATGATAGCTGAATCAAATTCATTGTTTGGATCCTTGATGGCAGAATGAAATTGGTCTCAAGAATTCATATGTTGTATTGCATATTTCGTCGGGATTGAAAGGACTTAAACCAACATTTCGTGTTGCATTGGAGGTAAGTTCTCGTTCAATGGGGAAATTGATTTTCCAAAGACGGCGGGGAGGAGCATTTCATATGAAATATTTTTTAGTGGCTCAAAAAGATGGGATATTTCTTAATCAACACATTGAATATATTTTCATTCATTTTTGGACCGATTTCACCATTGTGCAAAGAGCTGCCCGAAGTTGCAACTCTGCCATGTCCGCTAATATATCAATTTTTTCAACCACGAAGAGATCTTTTCTTCAACAAATTTCTCCTTTTCTGTTATACTTCCAATGAAACCAACAGGGGAGCGGTTGCCATTTGAAATTTTTGCACCGTGCTAACCAAACCTTTGCTAACCAAATTTTGCTAATTTATTGCACGAAGAAATTCATGGAAAAGAGTGCGTGCGGTCAAAACTTTCATGCGGGAAACATTTTCCACTTGGAAAGAGAGGAGAATGAGCTATCAATTTAAGCCTTAATACTTTTAGATGCTTATTGGCTCTTATTTAGATATTCGACACTGTTTAATGAATGATAACTGATAACTAATAAATGATATCTGGAGCGGCCATGGACATTGAAAACAGTAGAACGTCGTGGACAGGCGTTGTCATGATAACGGTACTTAAACGATGGAGGCTTCCAGTGGTTGAGAATAGGCAAATGCCGGTAGCTTATCAGTGTAGTAAGTAAATATTCACGATTGCCACCATTTCTATTTATATATGAAGGCATTTTGGTAAAATAACTTACAATAAATCGTCATGCAGCAAGAATTTACAAGTGTTGACATGCACTCGTGTGGTGTGCGGTTATTCTTTTTATTTGAAAAATATTAATGTAATGAACTGTGACTTACTCTGTTCATAAAGATCGTCTTTTACTATTTCAGAATCATCGACTGCATCTCTGCATAATTCAACGAACGAAGAAACTTAGAAATCGCCATTCGTCAGAGCATTGACGAAAAAGATCATTTCCTTCATCTTAATCCGAGTGATAGCTTTCTCATAAATTAAATATAAAGTAACCTTTGGACATCATTTGTTCTGTATTCATTGAAACCACCATGTAAACCGCGTCCTGGTTTTTTGGGCGGTATGTCCTTTTGAGAAAAGCGGATCTTGGCCCCGGATTTTATCCAGTTTTCGCGCGGTTCAAGTAAATGGATTGAATCTGGCGCTTTTTCTCCGTATTTATTAAAACATGTGGAGCTAGTGTAACGCTTTCGTTATAGCAATTTTCAGCCGGGTCAGTAGACAGAACTTTTTAACTAACTTTGAAACGTTAAACACAATACACATTGTCTGTGACAGTCGTGTCTTGCGTTGTCTTCGCTGTAGTTGTAAATCTTCAATTTCTTGGTGGCTTGCAACGACACATTACTGGAAATAATAATATCGGTGGAATCGTCGTTACTTGAGGAGCATCAATCTCCAATCGTCCATTCACGTCGAGTTCAGAAGCATTCATTTCTGGGATCATTTCTAATTTTTGATTCCTTTGGTTGATGATTGTTCAATTCGTCGAAGCAGGTTATTTCATTCTTTCACAACCTCAATCTGCATGCAATGGGTCGATAGGCTACTGTACGAACATTCTAAATTTCTCGAGTTATTTTGATCATTCAGCATTAAGAGCAGTCAAGTTTTTCTGGTCTATTGGGGCAGCAGTCTGCCTCTTGTGACTGAGGTGCAAGGTTCAAATCTGTCACTGCGCATTTTCTGATATTTTTCCAATCGACAAAGTCATGCCTACACAAGATGATCATCAAGTTCGACGCTGTATGTGTGGACTAAAGAGCGCGCTTTTCCTAACTCCAAAAGGTATAATCGGTGACAATGCAATTTTCGGCTATTCCAATGAAGATCGAACAATGTGTGAATCATGAAGGCATTGGCGGCTGTCAAATGCAATAAATCACAAGACAATCACATGCCACCTTCGCGATTTGAACCTGACGGTATAGGTCATCAATCGTTCGTCAGCCGCATCTACACTACATTTTGTCTGGTTGTAGTAGATGACCACATCAGGCTTCTGCTTTTCTGTCGACTGATCTAAAACAAATCTCCCTGTGAGTGGTTGAAATGAGATTCAAAGCCCTGTTTCTCTATGCAACGTGCAAAACAAGAAGAGCTTCGCAGTTATCGACACTCTTATGGGGCCTGGTGAATAAAGATTTCTTTGATGATGAGAAGCCATTGAGAAGCGCACTACGGTTTCCTCTGACATTTCCAACGAGTGTCATGCATCTTTCAAAGAGTTGTCGCACAAGGCTGATTGGAGTAAAGAAAGTTTCACATGTGACATTTCTTCCTGTGTATCCTGAGAAAGTCAGCAAGAGAAAGCACAACGTGCACACCAAGAGGTGCTTCACGAGTTTCCTCCCTTCTACAAAAAACCTGCAAATTGCAGCAGTGGCAATTTTCAGAGTCATACACAAGCCAAAACTCTAGTCCATATTTGGTGCGCTTGGATGGCAATCATGGCATATAACGGCATTGCCGCGTGGTACATAGGCGCTTTGACTGTGTTGAACAAAACCGTCGATCAACAATCTCACTGCCGCCAGTTTATCTCTTTTAAGTCTAGAAGATCGGGTTTTGACATTATCAAAACGGAGAACTCCCCTGATTTGCTTGAATCGATTCAGGCTCATCGTTTTCGGAAAGATAGGACGGCCATGAGAAGGAGACCAAAGCTCATCAGTGGCCTCTCCGGCTGGTCGATGGCCTACACTTCTCGAAGCAGAAGCAATCCGATGAAAGCCTACATTTCAATCAAATCAAGAGGCTTATAGTTTTCTCTGTACGTTCTTTGACCTTGACGGTTGGGTCTCCACCATCTCCATCATTTATGGAAAATGTCATAGCTTGAGGCCTATAACAGCTACAAATAGGCCTACTTGCTGTAAAAATCAAGCTATTGTTTACCTTTTAGCGTCTGCACAAGCATGTTGCAGTACAGTTAGGTCACCCACAAAAACATTTAGACTTCCTTAAACTGTGATTGGTTGATTGGTTTCCTCAACGACAGTTCATATGTAGTAATTCAATCACTGTAGAGCTTAAAATTTAAGTTGGAGACTTTTGTCCCCTCTGAAACGCAATGGGTTATTTGCCTTTTATTTGATATCTATGAGTTAAACTCCAAACATTTTTATAGCAATTTTTGTTGACTATCAGACAAGTAAAGTCATGAAGTTTCGCTTCATAATTTTACTATCACTTCAGTACGCATCAGTGTAAAGGGCATCGAAGGACATTTTGTACACTTGAACAAATGCGACGACAGCCGACGATTCATCATCTTGGTTTGAAGTGCAAAAGCCACTAATTTCATTTCTTGCAACTTTATTCCGATGCCGCATTGCAATATGTCCACACAGTTTTAGACATTGTGAATGACGCATTATTTCTCAAGTGTTATTTTGCAGTGAAAAGCATTTTATGACCCGCAAGGTGATTGAAATGATAAAAAACTCATAAAACTGGAAATGTCCTGAAACAGGAGCATAGAATATTTTCGTCCAACTACAAATTTGTGCAGGTGGACCATTTTATAGACCTATTTTACTGAGAAACAAGCAAAAATTGGTGATTTCAAATCTGCCATTTCAGATTTTTAAATGCCTTCATTATTTCGCTTAGCAGTGTTTATTTCACTTTCAATCTGGACACATTTTTAAATGAAATGCTGCACCAACTGAAATGGAAATCTGTCGTAAGCCGGTGAAACAATGTGATGAGCAATATGCTATTTTGCATTTTACATATTGAATGAAGTGGATGAGATGTGAAGTACCTCATAACTTATACATGTAAGCTTTGTTAGAACCGGGTTTCGGCAATAATGTACACGTAAAATGTATACATGTACTTTACACTGAAATGAAAATAATTAATGATCAAAAATGTGTTTATATACACATAACAAATAAAATATCATTACGCATACGGAGCTCAGTGTGTGCGTATAAAGGGGTACATTAAACCAGAGGCACAGTAAAAGCCATAAAACCGAATGTCACAATTCATTTTAGCAAACTCCACATGTAGATGGCGTGGTTTATGGCTTGTGGATCACGTCATGTGCACGATCTCAATGAAATTAATGTGTTAGTGTTCTAAGATATGCGGCTTGTGGCTAAATTACTTATCATGTGTCTCCATGATCAAAAAAATTTGTTGTTTATTCTATCCCATTCATCAATACGATCACGGACATACTTACATTCTTCATGTTGAGGCTAACTAACCAGGATTACTTAATTCGATAACCAATCGAAAATGTCGATCAATATACTGGCTGCAAGTTATTGGCTTATTAATGCTTTTGTTGGCTACTTGGCGGCAGTTGTGGTCTGTGACATCTCTGACAAAGGGAAAATAGTGGAGTCGAAAATGCAGTCCTTGTTATACCATGCCATTTTGAATGACAATTGCTATTATAATTACACAAGCATGCCCGAAAAATTAACTGCTCTAAAAAAGAAAAGTACACTCCTTTGCTGATGACTGAACAGAACAAATCAACTTTTAGATTCTTTAAATTCCTCATGTACAATGATCTAAATTTTCATCATAAGAGTTGCATTTCTTTAAAATTGTTCTGACATACTTCAAAGTTTGTTTTTCACTTAAAGTCTACAGTGTAAATCAAGGGATACGAAAATTTCATACAAATTGATGCCAAATTCACATACTATTTGAAACTAACAATTTATTCGAGATTCTCGTATGTTTACAGAGATTTGGTATGTCTTGCATGCGAATATTGACTTCTTTTCGTACATGTTCGTATGTGCTTGGCATGTAATGATAAAAACAACTCCCTCTGTGATTGGCTGATTAAAAACAATATGCAAAAGTATATTTTGGTATCCATCCTCCTTGTATGTGTTTGGTAGTGAGTGGTTTGCAGCGGAGATCTGCCAATGTATTTGCTAGAAATCTTCTGATTTTCATTCTCTCCGTTACTTAGAATATTGATATTCCCCACTACTTTCTGCTTGTAATGGAAAGTAATATCCTCTTCATTTGAAAATCGATATTTCGGTATTTCATAATATTGTCTATTAATAATCTTCTCTAATAGCACTGATATACTTTTTCAAATTTTATGTCTTGGCCATGCAGTGTTCACAATATAAGAGACTCATCAGCGGGACATCTGCATGTCCCACACGTTTACAACAAATGCGATGGAAAGCAGCTCATACCGTAATGATCAAAATCTTGTTTTCATGGATTTAAAATAAATAAATAGATAAACGTTTATTTATCAATACTGAAAATCATGCATTTCAAAATGAAGTCAAACACAAAGTTAAGAGTAATACATATAATAAATATTTATATAGCATGCAGAAATATATTGGTTCAAATTTATGCTTCCTAAACAGCATTATGATAACTACATTATTAGAAAATATATATAGATTACAAAATGTATTTATTAGAAAACAGTAACAAGTAGAATGCAGAAAAAATCTTATTGTGCATATAGGCCTACAGCTACCCAGATGAATGATGGCTGTCTAAAAGAAACTTTGAACATTAACAACACTTAAGGATGCCACTAATAGATGACATCCATGAAGGAATCAGGTTAAAGGGAATTTGGGATGACAAAAGTTCGTTTACTTTTTGACCCCTCTCTCTCTCCCCCAAGTCCCATCAAACAGCTCACGAATGAAATATTTGTTCTTATATGACTCAAGACAAAAGCATATTTGTTAAAAAGTTTCATTGCAATTGGAAGTGCAATGCCTTCCATGAAAATATTTGACTGTGATCCTAATCCTGATGTGGTGAATATCAATGGAACAAAGATGATGGATGATTGAGATAATCCAATAGGAAAGCCAATCGCTTTCGTAGTGTATGAGCACGAACAATAGTGCTTTCGTACACTTTGTTATTCTCGTTTTGTACATCGGTTTCGTAGTCGAAATCAGCCAGTTTTCGTATTCTACAGTTTTCGCTGTATATAAACCCATCGTCTTAGAGGCTGTAGTTTGTTGTCCACTCCGTGGTGGACGAAACGTTGTGATTTCATTTTTATCATTCAAATTTTAGGTGAATAAAGTGTCTACAGAAGCAGGAAGAGCTCATTATCTTTTTGATCTGTCAAATCATGAAACATCACCTCCCGTACGACGCTGTCAGTCATAAAGAGCAAAGTTTCAAAGCTTAGGATCGGGGATTTATTGCACTCTAAAGCAAGACGAACTGTTGAGGTATAAATTATAATGATTAGGCAGCTAAATCGTCATGACACAACAAATTCAATATGCTCCAATAAAAGTGAAGCAAGTGAGATCAATAGTCAACATTTATGTAGCTTCTTGCCTTCAAACTTAGCTAATTTCTCCACGAATTGAATAAATACTGAATCCAATTAATATGTTGAAGCTCTACCCTGCATGCACTGTCAGTGCCTGTGGCGTGGTCACATTCAATATGTTTTACTTAATCGCATGACGTTTGCATTGATGGAATTTATGCAACAGCTTGAAGAAAACCTGAAATTCTTAAACATTCGAAATGATGTAATGTGTCATGCACGTGAGTGGAAAATCTTTAGCTGTTTGGATGTGCTACGCACGTGAAAGATTCGGTGCAATGCTCAGGATAATAATAGGGTAACAGTCTGCCGTTGTTAAAGGCGTTCTCATCTGACTTTATTTTCTAAATTCATTTTGTTTCGACAATATGAAAGTTCAGATCAAGTTGGTGGGAATCTTTACTTTGAAGAGCTGTCAAAAAAAGGACGTTGCATTTCCCATCTTTGGAAGTAGCTTTGGCATCGTACAGTATACGGTGTAGTCAGTGGCGGCTCGTGACATTTGGTCCAGGTGGGGCATAAGCATGAAATTTTTACATAATCAAAAATCTAGTCTAAAAGGATCTTATTTTGTAAATGAAAAGCAAAGAATATGTTAGCAACATGCTATACATGTGCAAGTCTATGTCACTGCATTTAGCTACACGGTTAAAGCAACATTTTGTCTATCATTCAGGCTTTGAATAAAGATTACAGATACATAATGAATTAGTTTGAACTTCTTTCAACGCTGTACTCTTGGCATGTGTGTCAAGAAAGGTGAGGTGATCACGTTAGCTCATCATGTCAACACATTACATATTCTATGCTTTCTTTGCAAAATTAGTGAAATACATGTGCAATAGGAAAAACAATGCATTTATAGAAACAATTTTTAATCAAAACTCTCAGTATTTTGAACAGAAAAGTCATTTGTAAAGAAAATCTGCTCGCCTGTTTTTCGCGTTTGCCAAAGTGTCAATAACTTTATCAATAGAATCATCTTGTATAAGTCCTTTTCCAACGGAAATCGCTGCGAGAGCATTTAGGCGATCTTCTACCATGCTGTTTCTTAAACAGGTTTTGATTCGCTTAAGAGTTGAGAAACATCGCTCAGCCTCTGTACTCGTAACTGGAGAACTTAAAAGGATTTGGAGCATTTTCGTGGTCTCGGACATAGTCTCAGTCAAACAATTTGCCAACAAAAATCGGAAGAGTTCAGTACACTGTGTAATTTTACCAATATCGGAATCTTTCGAAATGACTTTCAGCTCAGTTTTTAGTTTAGATACCTGTATCATAGGGAAGAATTCTTTTACTGCTCTGAAACAATTCTCTAAGCGATCAGGCTAATCAGTGAAGGAATCAAATAGCTTTGGATCTACAATTTGCATGGCACAGATATGGTTTTGCGCATTGAACCGCTGTGTTATTTGATCCTGTATTACGTCAATGCATTGTAGCATTATCTTTTTCAAATTTTCACGATTTCTGCTATCACGAATAATCTCATCAGAATCTTCAATCGAATTCGCAATATGTTGCAATGCTGATCGAAATTTTGTAATACGATGTAAAGCCTCACTAGCCTGAATGCCACGTTTTTGAAGGGAAGAAAAGAGGCTATCCACATGTGGCATTATTTCCGAGAACCATTTCAAAAAGAAAATGAATTCCTTATCTAAAAGAACACCCTGCAGTTTTGAAGCATCTGCTACAGTAGCAGAATCCCAACAATCTGCTTCCTCAAGAATACGATTCATCACATGAAGCAAAATTTTGCTAGTTTCATTCACAGCATTAACAACTCGACTGTTGAAATTCCAACGTGTTTTTGAGCCTTTGGGCAAGCGCTTTCCAGATTCCTCATCTAGCAAATCCATTCTTTTTGAAGATTTGGAGAAAAAATTAGAAAAACAATACAAATTCGTGAAAAAGATCTGAATCCTAGGGTTTGACTTGCTGCAGGCTTGATACAATACTAGATTAAGCTGGTGTGCGTAACAGTGCACACAATGGGCATTTGGAAAAGTTTTTTTAAGTAGTAGTAGTTTCCCAAATAATGACCATCTCATTGAGTTTGAAATGTGACTCTCGCAAGTCTCATGTTTCGTGACTTTTTCACTTAAATGCTTCAGATCATGTACACCTCTTTCAGTCCACGTCCTATCGCTTCCATCGGAAAGAAGCAAACACGGAAAACAAAAAAGCGTATTGTGCTCCTCGCTAGCCGTGAGCCACTGTATCTTCACAAACCATTCTCGATTAAAGGTTCTTGTAATTCTACCATCCTTTTGAGTTAAAGCAATATTTTCGGGAGTATGCCTCCCTAATCTCTTCACTTCGGCCTTTTCAGCATCAGTTAAGTGTCTAAAGGGCCTTTTCAATAAAAAATCTACAGTATTCATTCGGCTACTTTGGGAGTTAGACGTACTTTAAAAAGAGATAAATCTCGTGTACCGAACCGAAGGGTATTGTATGCTGATTCATGGACTGATCGCTGGTGCTAACCTCACATCACCTCACTCAGTAAAAAGGGAATCACAATGCATTGTCTTTGAATTGACGGTTAACCAATCAGAAGCGTTAGGGCGCCCTCTCGAGTGCCCATTCTGTGACGCATTCATCGCGTGTTAATTCTGTCTATTCGCTCAGATCGTGAAATGAACCACTCTCACGTCATCTCAATCTCGATGCTTGGGTGCGCCCATCAGTCTTGAAAACGATTGATGGATTCTGCTAGCGTCACTGTCGCGCAAATGGAATGGATGTAGGCTTACATGAAGTATAGTTGAAATTTATGATCAAGAAATGGAGTCTACTACTGATGTTGCTAGTTATTTAAGTTAGACAACATTTCAATAGGTGCGGCAGTGCCCCACCTGCCCAAATGGACGAGCCGCCACTGGGTGTAGTTGTGTTACTCTGCTTTCAAATTCTCTTCACGCGCGCAACTTTATGAATGATTGAAAAAAATAATTTCACCTGCTTTTGTTGCGTATGAGTGGATGGATATAAGAACATGTGTATGCTGTAAACTGTAGAGTACGAAAGCTGGTTGATTTTGACTGCGAAAGCGATGTACAAAACGAGAATAACAAAGCGAACAAAAGCGCTATTGTTCGTACTCATGCACTACGAGAGCGATTGGCTTTCCTATTGGATTATCTTTATCATCCAATAGGAAAGCCAATCGCTTTCCTAGTGTATGAGCACGAACAATAGTGCCTTCGTACATTTTGTTATTCTCGTTTTGTACATCGCTTTCGTAAGTAGCTTTGGTATTGCACAGTTTACAGTGTAGATGAAATTTTTATAAAATTTGAATATTAATGATGTGACCAATTTTCACTGACAATTTGTCACTGACATTCAGCACCACTCTAGTAAATGTACATGCGGGTTCATGTGCAGGATCAAGAGCATAATATGTCAAATAAAGCGATATTTGTTATATCATTTAACTATGCAATCACCAATGACTTAATCCGCCTTAGTAATCCAAATTTACATATTTAGTTCGTTTTGCATGTCATAGGCCAACAGTATCACTCCACCAAATGTGTATGCCTGCACATGTACAGTACAGAACAGAACTAAAGTAAAAGAGAACAGCAGTGTCATACAAAACATACCAATGCAATCACAAGCGATTAGATTGACCGTAGATGTTGCAGAAACTATATGTGAAAGTCACAACTGGCCTCAGTAATGGATGATGCATCTGCATTTCCAGATTATTTTTTCAGAAACAAACTGAATGACATCATCAATCGGCAGGCCTACCGTCCTGGTTTCAAATTCATGATCATCCCCTAATCAGTTAATTCTCTGAATGTTCTTGACTGCCTCAACTACAGTACATAATCGATTATTATGGAATAGCATTCTCTCTCGTGGACACGGTTTTGACGATTGGGCCGAAGTTACTGCTTCCATTTCTGAAGAATTCAGTCTTCGTCTCATGATGAAAGAAAAACAGAAATTCTGGTAGATATTTCAGATCATTTGCGTACAGATGTCGACTGCAGTTTTGTCAGCTTCACTGTAGATGAGCTGATGCATATTTGTACTACCAAATACACACTTTAATATCTGCTGAATTTATTATGGAAATTTATAGCGATATCTGGTGTCATTCATGCAAAGTAGGCCTTAAGTCTTTCGTAGTCCTACTTTTCAAACCAGGGAGTCGGAGTCTTATCAGTTTGATAGGACTCCCACTCCGGGTGACTAGCACATATAGCCTAGTTATTTGAAAAAACGGGTAATCTACATCATAGATCATTATAGGCCTACCTGAATCTATCTTTAGTGATCATTGCTGTATCAATTATCAATCATTTCCGATGAAAGTTTATCAAATGTCGCTTTAGGTTGGATGCATACGACTCGGCTCATCCCATCATGTTGATGTGTGCTTCATAAGATTTTTCTCCAGTCTCTACCGGGCAGGAAAATCCCCCATCCAACTCCAAAAAAATATGAGTACTCTTTTGATTTTAAAATGCACTTTGGAGGAGCCATCACACACGATTAACGTGAGGGTAAGAGGTAATGTTCCGTATCCTTGTTTCAACCTAAGATGAATAGGAGTCATTGGAACGCAATGCGCATTCCCTTACTTACCATATCATACAAGGATGCGTTCTCATATCACTTTGCTTTGAGTTCAAATGACTTTTGATTTTTTCTTGATATATACAATGTTCATTAATTTCTCAACAGCTATCTGCAATTATATTGCCTAACGTGCGCTAAGATATTCTAAAGAAATCCTTTGATCTGCTGAATGAATTGAGGGATATTATTTTATACTGAGCATCTTATCTAGAACTTCCTATTCACGATACAATCACATACGAATACAAATAGGGCAGCTATTTTGTAATGAATGGTCACCAAACTTTCCTCCGTTTTCATCGCATGGAAACATCTATGGAGCTCTTGTTTGAAGCTCGACAAAACAATGCTAATCGCTAGCATTGATCGAATAGGCAATTGACATCATTTGTCATTGACGTGAGATGTCAGTTTCTATCATCCCTATTCTACGTCACCAAGTATTTTGTCTTAGAGCGACTAACACCGAATGTCGACATCCCGCGGCAAGAAGATATGTTCGTTTCTTTTCATTTTCATGTTGTATTATGATCTCATTGCAACTCTTTTCAGGTATGATAAACAGTGGGGCTTTGCAATTTTGATGTAAAAAACACCCCAAACTCCTGGTGCACAAGCCAATCTTCAATAGTCCTTGATTGAAGAAAGATATCCCATTGGAAAAATAGTTGGCCCAACGGCAGAATGTCAACCCAGGCTCAACGCAATTTTGTCTCGAGTAGTGTCCTTTGCAACGGTGGCTTTGCGCACGGTAGCCAACTTATACCCAACGGTTACCCTACAGTACATACAGCGAAGTGTTGGCTACTTCTTGGTTATGATAATCAACATTAATAGCAAATTTATACGTAGTTTTGGTTCATATAGCCCAGCAATAGCTGTATGTGCTGTAGTGTAACCGCTGGGTATAAGTTGGCTACCGTGCGCAAAGCCGCCGGTGACGAAACGGACACCACTCGAGACAAAATTGCGTTGAGCCGGGGCTGACATTTCGACGCTGAGACAACTATTTTTTTCCCACTGGGATAATTTCAAAATTCGAACATTGAAATAACATTTCGGCAGAAAAAAGCAAAACAGTGGATAGATAAAATATTTTTTCAATGAAATCGCAGCTGTCCCTAATAAAAATTCGAGAACTGTTTAGGAAGATAACATTTAGAGAAGTTGGTTTGTGATATACTGCCCTGCTATCCATGACTTTCAAGAAACTGAGTGGCTGTCAGCAAATATATATATGACAATATATATTGCAAATATGCAAATATATATATGATGATATAGCTATGATATATATAGCATAGAAAACTTGTGAATAGCATGCTATCGACATTACAAGTGCTTTAAACGGCTTTTGAGGTTGTCGATACATAAATTAGGTTGTTCAATTGAAAGAAGGCGATGTAAATGCTGGGATAAAGAACTAAAAAGCAGAAAACTTGAAACTTAGACATTTTGCTTAATAACATTTCAAAAAATGCTTTTAAATCTTCATCAGGAGCAAAATTTAGAATTTTCCATTAAAAATTAATGAATTGCCGAAACCATGGATGTTTTAATCTGATGCTTGGTCTAGAAATTAGACTGGTGGCGTTCTTAGGCCTATTTTAAGATAAAAATTCTCGCTCTCCTATCCCTTGCAATGAAATGGGCGCATGACATGTAGAAAGCAGCATAGTTGCCTAGATGTTATTTGTAAATATGTTCCTTGTCCCAGTGCATGATACGCGTACTATCAAAACAAGCGGATTATAGGTATCCTATGAATCCAGAAGGACAGGAAAATATAGCATTTGTGTTCGAAACTTTCGGGCAGAAATGTCAAGAATCTTCGGCCGTTAACGCAGGTACCCGATTCTCTACCGTCCATTGCCCTGCACCATTTTTCATGTCATGGTATTTGCCTTCACAGATTTAGAAGGAAGATAAGTATACGTATTTTCATGGGAATCAAATATAAGCTTATATGCAAAATTGACTCACCAGAGAAAACATTCTCCTAGAAGTTGATTCATCAACATCGCAAACAACTGACAATTAACACAACAGTAAATTATTCAAAATTCCTTTACTTGAGGACTGAGATTCAAAATATGATGAGAGTAAAGTTCATTGTAATTCTAAGATCGGAAGTTTGAGCCGAGCAACGACATCAATTAATGCACGCATGGATAACCGGAACATGATGGAAACGACTCAAAGTGTGTTGGAAAAGATTGGTGTGGAAAGTACTTCAGGAGTGAGGTAAATCCTTATTGTTTTATTTCAGTGTCATTAAGAATCATTTCCTGTAAGTACAAGTCACGCATTGTAAATTTTTGACGATCGAATGAGTTCATGTTTGAATGATTAGCACAAGCAATGATGTCATTTGGGACACGAATAGTGCACTGAATAAATGACTGAAGAATCGAATGGAAATCAGGAAAATTTAGTTGTATGAGGGGCTCTGTCAACAGAACACTCAGACAAAAATGTAATGTACAGAGATTGATGATATAGAGGATACAAAATACTTTTGATCCATTTTGTGACGATCTATACTACGCAAACTCTAAAACTGGACAGCGGTATTTTCTTTCTCTCTGTCAATTGCAATGACAGTTGAGAATAATGTTCACACCGGCCGTGTTTGATTTCTATGGCACTCTGTGATATGATGCCAATTGAAAGACATGTTTCAGTCCCACTGAAGACAAATTAGATCTATTTACTTTACTGATTAAAGCCATGTACTCATTATTTACGAATGCGAGAAAAATGAGTAAACTGTACATGCAACTAAATGAAGTGAAGTTCTTAATTAATTGATAGCAATTCAATTAAAATTCAATAATAAGTAGGAGATCCAGGCCAAAAACAATTTTTTCTGGTGCAAAATGCTAAAACCCGCAAAGTAGTCTTATAACGGTTGGACGTTAACATATTTCCTGTAGATTTTGCAGACAGTATTACGCTCGTGTAAAATACAGGCAGGTAGATAGTAAACTTACGTTTTTTCAGTTTTCCCAATTATAGAATAACAAACGGATAGTGCTCCGGTAGTAAATGTGCAGTTTTATTCAAATCAATTCAATATCGAGTGTGGTCTCCGCGCGCATTGAGAAGACTGCTCACTCGTCTTGGCATCCCACAAATCATTCGACGAATAAAGTTCTGTGGAAGTTGATCCCAACACTCAAACATCGTTTGCTGGAGCTCTTGAAGGTTTTACGGAGGTTGTCAATGGTTTTGAATGACCCGCTTCATATAGCTCCAGACATGTTCGATGGGTTTCACGTCTGGAGAGCGTGATGGCTGCTGCTTGAACTCCTGAGCCGATGCAGCACGATGTGGAGTGGCATTGTAGTCCTGGAGAGTGCAGTTATTAGTACCACCAAACTCCCGATGCATAAACGGGAGAACATGCCTTTCTAGGATGTCAATGTAAGTTGAGGATGAGAAATTTCTGTGGAGGAACACCAATTCTGTTTTCCTATTAAGGGAAATACCGGCCCACACATGTAATGACGGCGCTTGACTCTGTGCTGGTTGGACATGTTGACTTAAGTATTCTTCCTGTGAACCTCGTCAAACTCGCATACGGCCATCAGCATGGAATAAGCGGAAACGGCTTTCGTCCGTAAAAATGATTTGTCGCCATTGCTGAAATCGCCAATGTACTCTCCGCATGGCCCACCGCTCCCTACTTGAAACATGTGCGGGGTTGAGTTGCGGTCTCTTCTGCATCCTTCGACATCGCAGACCATTCTCTTTCAGACGCAACCGTACGGTTTGCGCACTCAGGATATTGCCCCAATTGCTGCGTTCTCCCCACAATAGTCGTATAAGAGTAGCAGGCATCTTGGGATTAGCCCTAACTAATCTTACGAGTCTCCGATCCGCTCTCATGGTGGTGTGCCTGCGGATACGGCGTTCACCGGCGTGCTGAACGGTCCCTGTACAACCGTACTTCAACCACAGGTTGCGAATGGTTTCAGGAAACCTACGAAAATGTAGCGACATCACACTAGGAACAACCCGCTTTTAGCATCGCAACTGCTTGCCAACGTTCATCATTAGTCATTTGCCTCATTTTGTAGTTCAATGACAGAGGACCTTGGCATTCACGACTTATAATATCGGCAGACAATGGATAACTGATATTCCGATCAAGTTCATTGTTCGAGGCAGATAATGGACGCTGCACATCGGTGAACAGTTCTCGTTCTTGATCGCTTCAGCGCAATTTTGCTAGATAGAAGTCTTAGTGCACAGTTTTAGAGTTTGTGCAGTATATATTGACCATTTAACTATTTTCAAGAATTGAAATCTTTAAAACAATCAAGAACAATTTGTAGGCGTTGTGGGCATTTTCTTAGGTTGGGAGTTGTTAAGTTTTGGTGAGAGGGAAGTCCAAAGTGATAGATGTAATCGAATTTGTTTAATAGGCTAGGCCCAAAGAATTAGATTGTTTAACCGTATCTCCTTGCTAGAAGTGCAAAATGATTCAAGACGATGGCACATGCAGGAACTTATTAAGTGGGCAAAAATAAATTTTCAATGCCTTACAGAGATAGAAAAATTAGTCGTGATCATTGTTAAATAAGTTAGCAGGCGCACGAAAAAACGTTCCCAAACTTCTCTGTAGAACTTGATGTAGTCAGTGTCTCTTTGCTGTGTGATCCGGTTGATAACAGTCACTGAAACACGCACCATTTGGAGTGTTTAATGTTGAACTGGCTGCTTACTGTTCGATTGCTATGGTATTATGTCAGCAGATTACACCATTTCATAGGCATTGCATGTTCCAATACTTCCATTCTAGTCAAACAGAAGAAATGGCGACCTTTCTAATTCTGTGGCTAGACTTTTTAGCAGCTTTCCTACAGGCAACCATCTTCAAGCGAATGTTCACAAGCCATGAACGGAATGAATAATACTCAACAAGTCTGCCAAACTCACAGAATTAGACAGCTCGTCTCTTCATCCGTTTGACTAGAAGAGAAACATTGGAACATGTAACGCTAATGAAATGGCACAATCTGTTGACATAATACCATAGCAATCGAACAATGAGCAGCCAGTTCAACATTAAACACGCCAAATTGTGCAAAGTTTCAGTGACTGTTATCAGCCGGATCACACAGCAAAGAGACACAGTCGATGACAAGTTCTGCAGAGAAGTTTGTGAACGTTTTTTCAGAACGTTTTTTCATGCGCCTGTTAACTCTTTTTAAAATGATCGCATGACCCAACATTATCGAGAAAACTTTTGCGCAATGATCTGAATTCTTCGAATCTGAAGGAATCTTGGCTATCGGAGCATTTTCAAGGAATTCAGACCAATCCGCAAGCGACGCACGACTGTTTTTCCTATCTCTGTGAGGTATTAGAAATTTCTTTTTGCCCACTTATTAAGTTCCTGCATGTGCCATCTGTTTGAATCAGTTTGCACTTCTACCAAAGTGATGCGATTAAACAATCTAATTCTGTGGCCAAACTAAAACAACGTAGCAGACAGAATCTATGCGCACAGAATTAGCATTCTCTCATAAAACGAACGAATGAGACATAATACTAATGAAGCAAATGTAAGTATCAAGAAGGAAGGAAGTTCATACTGGAAGAAGTCAAAAAAAAAATTCCAGTGGTCACTCATGCTGTGTTTCGCGCTGTTGAAAGTTTGAACTTCCCGTGTCCACAATGACTGCTTTATAATGCATTTTCACCACTGAAACACTCTTCTCTAACACTTCCATGGAATTCACATCGACAAAATGGTAGCTGTCAAAGGAAGGACGAGCGATCTCGGAACGGTCAACGTCCGCGGAGCGGATGGCCCTCTTGTGATCATTTCGTCGGTCATCCATTGTCTTTCCCGTCTCACAAACACGTAACTCCATGAGCAGTCTTCTTCTGAACATGAGATTTTGTATACATACTCGGAACTGCCTCGCAATACTTGGTCTCTTTCTCGCCAGTAAGCTTCTCAACGTCGTTGAAAGTTTCGTCCCCTTCATAGAGCAAGTATATTATGTAGAGTGGTAACTTCGCATTTATTGAATCCCAATGTGTACATGTATACACTTTCGATTTTATTAAATGAACTCGAGGTGAATACAATTGGGCATGATCGCAAAATGTGAGATATGCAAATTTTTGCACTTTTGAAGAAATTACCACGGAGTTGAATGATCATGATTGTAATGCAGAAGGAATGATGGTATTTTGCAGATTCTCAGTTTCATGACCGCCTTGGGGATTTAATGTTTGTTAAATAATCAATTCGATAGGTTCCTATTGCTTTCATGGTCAACCTCAAGAGTATTTTCTTAAGCGTGATCATATCACAGGCAACCTGCCACTAGCAGAGCAAAATCACATAATCAGCGACCATGATTTCAATTAACTTTGAAAGATGTAGATGGGTCCACATTACTATTCAGATTCAAGAAATGAAACATGAATTTAGTGAGTTATGAAATCATGCCGGTGAAAATTGAATTAAAACTTGAAATTTCAGTAATGAAAGCAAAATCAGATCGCGACTTTTTCATTAGGACTTCCATTATGATAAGGATCATGAAATTCTCTTGCAAATTTGCTTTATTTCCGCTTAATTGGGGTGCTTATTAGCAATTGTTCATTCCTTTTGATATCCAACTTGCTTCATACTACTTCTAACGGGGCGTCATCTCGATAGTATATAAATTTGCAAAATGTTGACTTTTTAAAACTTCTCGAATAATTTTTTGGACCACGGGAACATAATCTTCGCAAAAAACTGAATCTTTTCAAATAAAATTTTCACTGTATACAAATACTTTTTGGGTCGACCCTCTACCTATATATCCCTACTCTATGGTGTTAACTTCTTCAAAACTGCATAAATGTGCATGTCTCACATTTGGAAACAATTCCAACTATATTCACCTGGAGTTCATTTAATGAAATTGAAACTTTATACATATTGGGGATTTAATAAATGTTGAGTTGCCACTCTACCTAATATACCTACTCTATGGTTCCCACAATGACGCCAACGTCTATGAGGATATCTCGGATTTTATCAGATAAACATGGCAAATATGGAATTGATCCCTGAAACGTGATGTCCAAAAGTTACTATGCCTGGCCCTCTTTTCTGTGAAATAGGGAGTTGCTCTTCTCTTTCTATTGGCTACAAATTTATGCGCTTAAAGGGGAAGCGTTGCTGCGCAATGTTGTCTCAAGAGGTTTGGGTAAAAATGTTGCCAAGTCGTAAAAATGCATTGGCGTTAAGTGGACTAATTCGGCATTCGTGCATTTATTTGAAGGGCCTTTTCGGTCCCATTATTGCTTTATCTCCCCACAAGCCGTGTAGTGTTACAGCTAACGGAATGAATCTCGAAACCGAGCTGGTGGAATTCTTGTCGTTGGTTTGTTTCTTCTGATCGGCCGCTTTGAGACATTCCTGGATGATTTATTTTTGGGTTGACATCACAGTAACACGGTATTTAGACACAGTAACATCAAAAGCGCCTGACTGAATTATGACCAGGATCGAACCAGGCCTCAACATAGCAGTTATTATGTCACAGTGCATATAAAAGCAATGGATCTTTAACCCCTAAAATTGAGGCAGGCAGGGATGCAAGTCGCCAGTAATAATTACATTTTTATGTATATTTTGAAGATGAAATCGCTTTGTCAACTGAGAACGGAGCGAGTCAATCAATGCGAAGGAATGACAATTGCAATTAAAAGAGGGCATATGTGATCAATTAGAATAACTACATTGAGAGACGTGGAACTGAACAACATGTAAGCGTTCTTCCACCACTTACCCAACTTAAAAGCCATGCAAATAAATACGCCACACAGCACATTCACAAACACGAATCTTTATGACACAAGTTCTAGTGTAGTCACTAGTTATAACACACTAGCTACAAGTCACTTCAACTTATTCTCATTAATGAAAATCAGGTATTTCTTGCCGCCAAGAGCAGTGTTTTAAGTAACATATACATCGAGCCCAGTCACATGTGGAAGCACGTCAAGCTATGAGGTCTTATTTTTCCTGCATGACAGTGAGCTCTTGAAGCTCGTGCGAGAAAATTGAATGACATCTCAATAACGAACTTCTAATTGCGTAATTCAGGGCAACATAATTAACATTTCATGCCGCAGCTGCAATGCAGCACCCATACTATGCAAATCCCAAAAGCGTAGCCACAAAACGTATAGATTGAAATTAAATAAAATGCGATCGATAGCATTCTCCGATCAATTGATGTAATTTCAAGTGATACATTAATCTAAATTTCAAACGCAATGGCTTCATGCCTTTTAAGCCAGTCAATATTTGATAAGTTTTATGTCTGAATTTATCCTACAGGTCATTGATTGGGAAATTTACTTGTTGCTGTTCGTTACTAATACTTATCATGATCATCACTAAATATGCTATTTGTTTTATTTATAGATTCTTTGTCGGCAATTTCTGCGTGACTGAAACTGATGTTTTCAGGAAATAGCAAATATTCACTCTCTTGTAAATTCAGACAAATGATGAAAAATTCTATACTTAGTCCACTTTATGAGCAGGTCACATATAATTTAACAACTTCGTAGATCAAATATGAAGCTATCACGAATTTGTTTTCGTTAAAACAACAAGAGAGAATAATACAATCACGAATTATTATAAAATCTGGTAGTTAATGTTTGCAAGCTTTTTATCAAATAAATAAAATTATTGAAATAGCCATTTATTGAAATGAAAAAGTCATCAGCTAAAATCACTAAATATTCATGAAAATATAATATCAAATCTGATCAATGTATTACTAAATTATTCTAATGTAGCTTCTAGCATCTCCGCATAGTAAGGGTCTTATTCCTATGACAACAGAATTCACCTACGTCGTCAATTTTTTATCTCAAAAAGGCTTCCAATCCTTTACGTGCATGCTCAAGTTCCAAATTTCCTATAATGACGCCATTCTGCTGTTCAGCTAACAAAGTTCGTCAACATCGGTATGTATTTCGGAAATATTGAGGATCTTTGTTTGACAGTAGTAGAGGTCAGATCTCAACCAACGACAAAATCATTGACAGAAAATTCTAATATTTATTGTGTTGCAATCGACAATGAGAGGCAGATGCACTGTAAATCGCTCAATAACAATCACATACGAAGGATGCATGTCAAAATATTTTTTGGCATATTTCTTTATCTATTTCTATGCTTTTCGTATGTTATTTCAAATGTGGTATACTTTACATACTAAAGCCATGCCAGCACAATGTTAAAGGAAAGCATAAATCATGTTCAAAGTATGTTGATTTAAGGCTTTTTGTCAATAAAGATCACACTAATGTTACTACTGTCCTGTGAATAGTGTGATAATGACTTTCAATAGTCAAACTTACAATACTGAATTCGATTTTAATACACGTAAGTCTAAGGCATTTCATAAATAATCAATAAGTATCCAACCATCAACAATTATGCATTATGTAATTTTGAAATTAAGCATATTATCAATGCGCAATAAAAACATATTATAATTCATGATCGCAAAAATAGTTATGTCTGAGATATATAAGTCAACATCATTGTTTGAATGAATTGATGTTCATCAACTTGGTTCATAAAGTAGAGCTAACTAAGCGTCCTCTTAACGTTGCTAGATAAGTAACATCGACGACATTCTCGAGGAGCATGAAATTCACAATAAATCTAACCTAGTTAAATATCAGACAATCAAAAGGAAATGTTCACGACTGCTATTACTGAAAAAAGATATTTGACAGTAATATGTACTATGTATATTTTTAGCTATGTGACTTAAAGCTCTACATACCAGAGGCATGCGAATGAGGATGATTTCATTGTAAAACAGCCAATCACAGATAGAATAGTTCGTATCGCTACATACTCATCACATACGAAAGTAAGCGAGATTTCGTATGAAAAGCATACCAGATCTCTGCAAACATACGAGAATCTCGCATCAAATGTTAGTTTGAAATTGTATGTGAATTTGGTGTATATTTGTATGTAATTTTCGTATCCAGCGATTTACATTGTAGTCGTGTGAAGTTGTAAAAAAACTCGGGGAAACGGCGCTCCATCAGTTCTTCTTTGCTAGGAGCGCGTTCCAATACTATTTTCTTGAAAACTGACGAGTTTAAAGTTATGAAACATTAATTACGTATCTATTAGAATGGAAAACTAAAAAATCTCGATTTGTTTATCAGTCAGATCACTTTGATCTTTATTAACATGCTCAGACAGTGCATTTTTTATCGTGATTTTTTAACTGGTTGAAGTTTGACCGATAAAAGTTTGTTGTAGGTTTTACAATTAAAATTGTAAACAATATATATTTCGTTGCAAGTAAGTTTGAGTCCCACAGCAGATCACACATTACAACGACATGCATTGTTAAGAGAACCGCGCTCGGGAAAATTAGCCAAAACATAATCGGGCTTAGCAGTCAAGCGGAGCGGATAAGGAATTTAAATTTTTGGCTAAAGTATTCATTTTTCTGCAAAATTTGTCATTAACAAAATCTAGAGACAAGTTGACAAATTTTTCATTTTTTTTCAATTATGAAAATCATTCACTATCTTTAGTTTTACAATCAGCGGCACAGAAGTTATGGCTATTAAGTCGAAGTTTTATCAGAGGTAAGCTAGTTGCAAGTTCCTCTCTGCTAGAACATCTATCAGAGACGTATTTTGCACTATTTTTGACAAAGTTTTTTAACATACTTTGGAAGACAACTATTCTTTAATAACGAAGTGCCCGAATGACATTCTTTGGAAAACCATTCATAACTTTTCATTGATAGCTATGCTAACATTAAGGAAATTAAGAAGATTATTTTTGGGTGCGTCTAAAGTCAATTGAATGTTTTTATGTAAAGAATCTAATATGTGCAAGTTTTTGGAAAGTGCTGCATAATTTTTGGAAACGGACCAACAATTATATCATCTATGTAACGTTAACATATCAACGACTAAATTTTGTGCTGTTCATTTTAGGCCTATATTCCAATGCTCTTTGTTCAATCTTGTGTATGAAAATTATAGCTAGTGGCAAAGAGAAATGGGTCCCATTGGGCAGTCTCTGTGTTCAGAGATATGTCTTTCTATCAAAAGAAAATCTGCAATTAAAGCTCGTCAATTAAATTAAATCGCACACGCTAAAACCAAAGTCCCAATAAATGAAGTTTTGTCCCAATACAGAGTAGCAAAATCTTCAACCATATCAATCGGTTCCATAGTAGAAGATGGACACAGATTAATACGTCTAGTGATACAAAAGTGAAATCTTTATATCTGAATAGCTTTCCATGTATTTTCAAAACGTTAAAGAAATTTTTGCTACTTTCTAAATGGGCGTCAACAAATAAAGTTGAATTAATAGACAGCTAACTAGCCAATCTATCTTTACGGTTGGCTTACTGAGAGAGCTGGGTGCTTGACTGTTGCCTTTTTGCACGAAGGCGTTGGTTGGATTCAGCTGTTATGTCCCCATGTCCACTGTCGACCTATAGCATTCTTATGAAAGGACTTCTTGAAGTCGAGACACCGATAATGGGACATTTCCACGCCTCTGATATTGCTGTTCGAGCGGCTTTCTCTTCCTGAAAGTGACTATTGAATCACTCAGAAATATTACATTTCTGGCATTAACTTCAACCAATATGCTTATTTTATTACTAAAATTATCAATTCAAATTTCGGATTCTAGAAATTTAAGAAATTTCAGACATTTTTCCCACAAGACACCCACACAAAGTTTGTTTCCTCTAATTTGTTTACGAAAGCTCAGATGAATCTTCGTTCTACTAATAGCCTCCAATTTGTTGTTCCTTTGTAGAAATTGAACTCCTGGATATGGACCCCTCTGCATTAATCATTCAGTATATCACAAACATTTCTGTAGATCACAAATTTACGTTTCTTGGTATTATTTCAATACCTGTAGAAAACTATTTTGTTTGTGTACGTCGCATCATTTTGAATATCGATGTCACATAATGTTTTATGATGCCCAAAGTTGACTTTGAAATTTGAATTTTTGAATTTGAAATTTGAGTTTTATGCATTTTGAATCTGTTTGATTTGAAAGACACACGTGTACCTATATGCATATTTTTAAATATTACTAATTCTACATTTTTGCCTATGCATTTACAAAGTGGCTATTCATACACGTATACTATTGATTCAATAGTGTAGCATCTTTCAAAATAGCTTTCGAAATTGGACTGTGCGTTTTAAAAGGCCTAACCACGAGGATCGCCATAAATTCTCCACGAAACGAAGATTTTGTTCAATTTTCGTCCCAGCTCGTGCCAGAAAACTTATTTCCATTGGCAGTCAAAAAATGCATTAGAGTTCAGCCTATCAGAATGCATTTAAAAATTATCTATCCAATCAGAGGTTGAACATCTTTTTGATGGCCACAAGTTAATGTTGTTCACTTTTATTGCTATGTTTTGTACGTATACTTTCGTACCAGGCAAATTTACGGTGTGCGTGGCCAGATATCACCAAATTGTGACCGGAAATTCCACTGCGAAGAATGTAAATTTCACAGAATTCCAGCTCTCTGGCTTTTATGCTTCTTCAGGCATTTGACAAAAGGATTGATTGAGTGTTCCTGCGTACTTACCTGCATCCATTGCAATATATCAATGACTAGGAAGATGGTACACTGATCAACAGGTTGGCACTTTGTAGATTGGATTGCATTATTGCTGGGTTTCACTCTACCCCTTCGACATAAAAATGACCATAGAAAGTCTGCATTTGCAATTCGCAATTACATGTAAGTGTTCATTGTGAAGATGAAATATTTGGGAGTAAATGCTCAGCGTACTGCTTAAGCATTAATGACAATAATATATAAGTTTAATGAGATATATAAGTTTAATGGATTTATAAGTTTAATGAGCGGCAACCTGAAATCATTAACGGCTTTTCATATCCAATTATATTTTATTTAACAGGTAAGTCAATACAAAGAGTTTTGATAATTTTTTTAATTCGAATAGGTAAAATATGTCAAAAGGAAAAGTTTGATAATTATTTTAATTCATAAAGGTAATACAGTAAGTCATTAAAAACTTTTTTTACGAAAAGGTAAGTCAATACGAAAAAGTTTTGATAATATTGAAATTTTTTATTCCATTATGAAACAAAGCAAGTACCGTAATATTCATTGATGGTTTTGTAAGACATCCTCGCGATTAATTAGTCTAGGCATCAATCTGCCCATACGTCTGGAAGACCTTCCCATCTTATTTGCAGTGATGGCACTCATGTTTTGGGAGGCGAGTTGCAGTAAGGTCAAATTCCGCTGTTGTCCAGTGTAGGAAAACTGTCGTCCAGTGTAACTGCTCACGAATCTCAGCTACTTCTATCTTGAAAGCCGCTTTCCACATGGAAAACGCGTTCTCTGCGATATTGAGAAATGGATAGTAGGGCGGTAAGTACCTAATAGAGTGTCCCTCTCGCAAACTGACTTCACGGGCTCTATTGTGGCACGGAGCATTACCCATGACGAATACACGAGGTACAACCCAAGCCGCAACGGACGCTTCTTCCAGCCAGGAGTTAAATCTCTCACAGGCAGAGCTGGAAAATTTCCACTGAAATTTTTTAATTCCAATTCCAATTCCAGAGCAGAAATTTCAATTCCAATTCCAATTCCAGTCGAAAAGTTCAATTCCAATTCAATAATGAGATTCAATTCCCATAATTGCATGACGCGTATATGTTAATGTATCTAAAATTTCTCCCCTCCAATCTAACCCATGTGCCCGTATCCTATCCTCGTTATTCCTGTATGCCGTTCCCTGCGTCGTTCCTATGTGCGTTCTCATGTTCATAGTTCATATTTCTTGTGTACATGTACATGTATATATGTAGCCGGTCAGCCTACGCCATTTTCGTTTCGTAAACGAGATATTCAACATCTTGTGAAAAAGAGAAAAGAAAATTAACGGTCAGCAAAGAATCAAACGCTGAGAGAGAGAGAGAGCATAGAAATTAACAGTACCATAGAGAGTCATAGAATGGAAATTGCATGAAAATTATGGCACAACCCGGGGGAACTAAGTTGGGGCAAAATGCAAATGTGCGAGCTGGTTTCCATGTTTTCTCATTTGCATTTATATTTATCAAGCCAAATCGTGATCTGGATTGCTGCCCCTTGTCCAAAGATCATATACAAAAGCAATAGTGAATGTACAAAATACTGCGGCGACAGGATGACAAAGAAAAAAATCCTTTAAAACGTTCTGTACGTTCATCATTTTGAAATATCGCTCCTATAATCTATCAAGAGTATTATCAGTCACATATGCAACTTGCAATGTCGATTTACAGAACATACATTGCTCCAGCTTGAAATCAGAGGTCAAGAAATCTCAGAGTATTCATTTTACTTGAAAGGGCTCCCCTGTTCACTATATTTGAACAATTTTCAAAATCTTTACATGCTTTCGAATATCAGCTTCCAAAATAACATCACACTATATCACATGTGTCATTTAATGATTAATTAAAAAGTTCCAGCGACTATTCACTTATCTGAGAAATTATTGTCGGTGAAGAAGCTTTCAATGTGTTTATTCGATAAAAGCGCTAGGTTTCTTAACCGTATGAAGGAGAAATCATCATATGGTTAGAATTTTTTCTGTTGAATTCTTGAGATATTCTTACAACAAGTGCACCGCCCACTTTCAATTATGACTATGTGGACCAATTTTTAATTCGAATTTTGAAAAATAGTTGTTAATGACTGCTGCAAATCGACACAATATACCAACCCAGGGAATAGTAGGCTATACCACATGAAACAATGCCACCATCTCACTTAATATTATCTTTATAAGAATCCTGCATGAATTTGCTGCCAACAACTTCCACAACCAACTTGGCAAATAGTTTGACTATGATACAATGTTTTAGATCGAATCTGATCTACAAACCATAGATTTTTCCATGTGCTATCATTGTATATGGGCAAGATATCAAACTTCCATTCTACATTAGTGTACTATTATCTACTTCTATGAGAGAGAAGGAGAGAGAGAGAGAGAGAGAGAGAGAGAGAGAGAGAGAGAGAGAGAGAGAGAGAGAGAGAGAGAGAGAGAGAGAGAGAGAGAGAGAGAGAGAGAGAGAGAGGGGGAGAGAGAGAGAGAGAGAGAGAGAGAGAGAGAGAGAGAGAGAGAGAGGAGAGAGAGAGAGAGAGAGAGAGAGAGAGAGAGAGAGAGAGAGAGAGAGAGAGAGAGAGAGAGAGAGAGAGGAGAGAGAGAGAGAGAGAGAGAGAGAGAGAGAGAGAGAGAGAGAGAGAGAGAGAGAGAGAGAGAGAGAGAGAGAGAGAGAGAGAGAGAGAGAGAGAGAGAGAGAGAGAGAGAGAGAGAGAGAGAGAGAGAGAGAGAGAGAGAGAGAGAGAGAGAGAGAGAGAGAGAGAGAGAGAGAGAGAGAGAGAGAGAGAGAGAGAGAGAGAGAGAGAGAGGAGAGAGAGAGAGAGAGAGAGAGAGAGAGAGAGAGAGAGAGAGAGAGAGAGAGAGAGAGAGAGAGAGAGAGAGAGAGAGAGAGAGAGAGAGAGAGAGAGAGAGAGAGCACATAGCTCGAAATTGCTTCTCGAGACCACGATGGTACACAAGTTCAAGAAGCAACTACCAACAACAGCAGCAACAACCGTATAGACCACCATACCAGCCATACCAACGGTACCAATCATATCCGCCACAACAACCTGTTCAACCTAACTATCCACCGACATATCCACCTGTGACTCAAGGACAATTTCAACAAAACGTGAATCAAGTTGGTCCTCAGCAGTATTTTTAACAAAAGTGAGCAAGGAGAGGAGACAGTAGCGTCAGAGACGAAAAGTAAGAATGAAATGCAAACAATAAAATTATTCTATGCCAATATTAATGGATTAAATGTTAGTAAAATTAAGGATGCTAATGTAATCAAAGATACACTTGATGCAGATATAATATGTTTCACTGAAACGCACCTATCAGAATATAATTTATTACCAATCGATCAATATGACATGATAGAAACGACCAGTAAAACTAAAAATAATTTTGGCCGCCAAATCAAGGGAATCAATTTGTATTATAAAACTAAAGACATGGTTATTGAGAACATAATAGCTGAAAATGGAGACATGATAATAATAGAAGTGAAAAACAAACAATGGAAAGAAGTGGATAAAATACATATGATTTTCTGTTACAGAGAGAGCAGAGAATCTAAACATGCTGATAAATATTACCTTAATAAAATTAAAGACTATATAGGAAAATTTAGAATGAAACATATAATCATACTGGGAGATTTTAATAGCAGAACAGGCAACATAAATGATAACAAGCACTTAAATATTCCGATAAGAAATTCTGAAGACCTGATTATTAATAAGCAAGGACGAGAACTGATAGACTTTTGCAATGAAAATTCACTAATAATAGCTAATGGTAGACTCGAAAACGGTGAACATACATTTTGCAGGCTTCAAAATGATAAATGCTATAAGTCAGTCATAGACTATTTAATACTTTCGGAATCTATGCTGAAGAATATAGAAGCCTTCAAAATAATGGAGCCAAAATTGTATACTGACCATAGACCAATAAAAATTGATCTAAAAATACCTATAAAACCAGCGGCACATAGAGCAGCAAATATGAGAAGCTTATTTCAAAAGGATCTTAAGAAGCGTATCATCCCCTTCAGATGGAGAACTGAGAGAAATCTGGAAAAGTATCGTCAAACTGTTTCAGAAAAAGGTTCAAAACTTTTGGAAGATATGAAGGACAAAAAACTAAATAAAACTGAAATATATGATGAAATTGTTAAGATTAATAAGGAATCATTACCTACTGCGATGAGCTCTAACAGCCGGCCAATATACTCTGAAAATACAAGAATTCTCAGAAAAACACATAAACAAAATGTTGAAGTATATAAAAATGATCAATCTGAGCAAAATTTATGTTTACTATTACAAACGAAAAGGAAACTTAACAAAAATATTAAAAGAGAAAGAAGGATATTACAGCAAATGGAGTTAAAGGAATTACATGAAGCCAAAGCTAAGAATGACGTCAAAAAATATTGGGAAATACTTAATAGAAATAAACCTCACGGGAAAAATAAGTATAAAACTACCCTAAATGTTCAATCATTTAAAAATAATATTCAAAAGAGAGACAATGAAACTAAAAATCTTAATGATAATACAAATATATCTGCAAATCAAAAGCCACCATCTAGAAATGACGATGCTCTTAATCAAAAAATTACAATAGCAGAAGTGGAAAATGCAATTAAATATTCAAAATCCTCCAAATCCAGTGGGCCAGATAAAATTGTATATGAGATGCTAAAGAATGACACGAATCAAGCGCAAATTCTGTGTACCTTATTTAATCAAGTAATGAATGACCATAATACCCCATGGCATTCTAGCTGGATTACCCCAATTTTTAAGAAGGGTAATAGAAATGAAGCTGACTCTTATAGATGTCTCAATTTATCTTCATGCATTGAAAAACTACTAACACGAATATTAAACGATAGATTAAATTACTGGATTGAGAAATTTGAATTATTGCATGAATCACAAACAGGGTTTCGAAAAGAGCATTCTACGATTGATAACATCTGGATATTAAAAGAAAGTATACAAATATATAAAAACGACAAAAGACCACTATACACATGTTTCGTCGATCTATCTAAAGCATTTGATTCGATTCCAAAAAACAGATTGATCGGCAAATTGAAGGCCATTCTGCCCACCGGTAACTATCTTTCATTATTGGAAAATATTATAAAAGACAAAACTTACAAAATTTTATTTGACGGGAAAGAAAGTGAAGAATTTCAGATAGAAAATGGAATCCCACAAGGAGATAGCTTATCACCTGCTCTATTTTGCATATATATCAATGATTTTTTGACAGACTTGTATCATGATATCGATTGTTTTGATCCAATAAAGTTAGGCAACTCAAAATTAGCGGCACTTATTTATGCAGATGATATTCTACTGTTGAGTGAAACGCATACCGGAATTATCAAACAAATTAGGCTTCTTCATAAGTTTTGTAAGATAAATAGTTTGAAAATAAATTATGACAAAACAAAAATAATGACATTTGGTGAGAAGCAAAAATATGACAAGGTAGTTATTTTGGGTGATAACATATCCGCAATTGAAGTTGTAGATCAATACAAATACTTAGGTTTTTGGATTGCTAAAAATGATAGGAAACACATAGAAGAGCTAACCAAAAAAGGAAAGTCATCTTCATATGTAACTGCCAAAACTTTAAAGGAATTCAATTCAGTGGATGGTAGGATCATTAATGAAACATTTGAAATGCTAACGCTTTCAAAAATGAAATATGGCAGTGAACTATTCTTCGATAAAAATTTAACCGATTTAAATCGCATCATTGTGCAATTTTATAAAAGATATTATCATTTGAGGATGACTACTCCTACTTATTGCATCATCGGTGAATTTGGAGTCAAACCGATTGAGTATTATTGTTATAAATCTGCTATAAATTTTTTCATCAAATTAAATAAAAGTGAGGACAAAAGACTAATTACACGAATTTTTAAGACCATTAAATGTGACATGGAAAATACATCTTATCGAAATACATGGTATGCAAGAGTTTCAAAACTGTTTAATAAAGTCCATTTCACAGAAGCACAGAGCTTGGAATATAGTAGAAATATTAAGAAATTAATAAATAATGTCCTAACTGAATATTTCCGAAAAGATTGGATTGACAGTGCCAAACTTAGCAATAAAGGATTGAAATATTTAGAACTTTGTAGATTTCAATGTGAATTAAAACCTTATATAATGGATAGCAGAGATAAAACCAAAATCGATAACATTATTAAACTAAGAACTGGAAATCACACACTGGCAGCAGAAGTTGGAACATATCAAAATCGTACCACATATAAAGATTGTATTTGTAAATTTTGCGATTTAGAAGAGAATGAAGATATTTATCATTTCATTGTTGTATGTCCAAGATATTGCAATGAAAGAGATGCTTTAATACCCTATCTGAAAGATGCTACACGATCAGATTTCTATGCGTTCATGAATTCGTTGACAATCAGACAGATTAGACCGATAGATGATTATATTGATAAGGCAATGAATGTCAGAAACCATAGATAGCGGAATGTAGACTAGATTTTCATTTACGAAATGTTCAGCATGATTGGAGAGAACAATGGTATATCAGCGGAATGCAGACTAACTAATCAACGTGTGCTGGCATTCCATAGCATGACATGATAGACTTAACTAATCAATGTATAAACAAATGATACTGTCTCAAACAATAGGAACTTGACCACGTTTCTGATCAGATTGCTACTACCATGCTATCGCTTAATGCTAAAGGGACTAGAAAACAATAGCAACAATACATTGCTTCATTATCAGATAATGCTGAGACTTACTCACTTGCATTCACACTAGAGCAAACGAATATCTCTGTCACTCGCTAAAAGACTACGTCGGAGGTCGGAGACAAAATTGATTGTGCTGTCAGCTCATAATTTTCAACTACTTTCCAGGTATGTGAAATTATTTTGAACTTTAAAACCATAAATATCATTATATCCGTGCCTCCGGTCAAATAATAGGATTAATAATAGGGTTAGTAATCTGCTGCTGGGTGTGATGCGCAAATAAAATCACTAAATAAATTTAAAATGGAAACTGATAACATAAAATATTGCTCAAATAAATGAGAAACACACTTTCATTGATGCATGCTTTGTCTCCTCTCCTATACAACATGAAATAATGTCTCATTTATAACATTGCTACATTATCATCGACCACATTATGTTACTCATGTATCCCAAGACCTTTTCAGACATTCATCTCACTCCGAACTTCATCTGCGAATACAACAACGATCATGGTGCAAAGTGTGCTTTTATCTTTCAACTCATCCATTTCATCCATCATTGTCATCTTACTTTCCCTGGCCATTACATTAGTATTGTATGTAACGTATATGTATCTTGTTTGCTCCCATCCTGGGCAATAAACTTTTTGAATTTTGAATTTTTGAATTTTGAGAGAGAGAGAGAGAGAGTACAAGAATTCTAAAGGAAATAAATGACGAGAAACTAAATAAGTCAGAAATTTATGATAAATTAGTTGATGCCAATAAGAAATCATTAACTACTGTGGTGAATTTGAATAAACAAACAATTTATTCTGAAGAGCTACGGCTACTTAGGAAAATATATAAACTAAATGTGGAAAAGTACAAAGCCGATCAATCTGAACAAAACTTAAATTTATTATTACAAACAAAAAGAGAACTTAATAAAAGCATTAAAAAGGAAAAGAAGTCATTGCAACAGATAAAGCTAAATGAGCTCCAAGCAGCAAGAGCTAATAATGACACTAAAAGATATTGGGAATTATTGAACAAAAGCAGGACTAAGAAAAACACTAAAGATAAAACTTCGTTAACAGCTCATTCTTTCAAAGAAAGTATTGGAAACAGGAATGTTGATGTTGAAAATCTAAATAGCAATCGAAACGACGAAACTCTCATAGATCTAATATCACCCACCGAAAATAACGAGACTATTAATCAAACTATTACAACAGCGGAAATTGAAAATGCAGTAAAATACTCAAAAACTTCAAAATCTAGTGGCCCAGACGAAATTGTCTATGAAATGCTAAAGAATGACCCGAACCAAATTAATATCCTACATACTCTTTTTAATAAAATTATGATTGAACATGAAACTCCTTGGCATTCCAGTTGGATCAGCCCCATTTTTAAGAAGGGTGATAAAAATGATGTTAATTCTTACCGATGTTTGAACTTATCTTCGTGTATTGAAAAATTATTGACTAGAATACTAAATGATAGGCTAAATATATGGCTTGATAAATATAAGATATTACATGAATCTCAAACAGGTTTCAGGAAAGATCACTCTACAATAGACAATATATGGATCTTAAAAGAAACAATACAAATATATAAAAATGATAAAAAACCACTGTACACCTGCTTTGTTGATCTTTCGAAAGCATTTGATTCTGTCCAAAAAAGTAGACTAATAAGTAAATTGAGATGCATAATACCTAATGGTGACTTTTTACTATTACTAATATATATTATAAAATTCAAAGCCTATAAAGTCTTGTTCAATGGTGAAGAGAGTGGCGAATTCCAGGTGAAACATGGTGTTCCACAAGGAGACAGCTTATCGCCCACTCTGTTTTGTATTTATATGAATGACTTTTCAACTGAACTTTATCGAAATATTACTAAATATGATCCTGCAAAAATAAATAATTTAGAAATAGCGACGCTCATATATGCTGACGACATTCTATTAATGAGTGAAACACAAATTGGCATTATTCAACAGCTTAAGTTTCTTCATAAATTTTGTGAAGATAACAACTTAAAAATCAACTATAATAAGACAAAAATAATGATCTTCAACGAAATTGAAAAATATGAGAAGCTAAATTTAACAGGTGAGGATGATATAGGCCTATCACCAATAGAAATTGTCGACGAATACAAATATTTAGGTTATTGGATCACGAAAAATGACAGAAAACACATAGAAGAGCTAACGAAAAAAGGGAAAGCATCCTCATACGTAACTGCTAAAACTTTAAAGGAGTTCAACTGTGTTGATGGTAGAATACTAACCGAAACATTTGAAATGCTGACGGTATCGAAAATGCGATATGGAAGTGAGCTGTTTTTTGATAGAAACTTAACTGACATAAATCGTGTGATTATGCAATTTTACAAAAGATTTTACCATTTACGGCTAACTACGCCAAACTATTGCATTATTGGTGAATTCGGTGTCAGACCAATTGAATTTTATTGCTATAAATCGGCAATTAACTATTTTCTTAAGTTAAATGATGATAGTACTTCACGATTAATCACGCGAATATTCAAAAACATACAAAGCAATACATACCATAGGTCCTATCGCAATACATGGTGTGTCAGGATAAGCAATTTATTTGACAAAATCAAATTCAGAGAAATACAAAGCCTGGATTGCAGTGTAAAGTCCAAAAAAATAATTAATAATGGTCTGATTGAGTTCTTCAGGAAAGAATGGATCGACAATGCCAAACATAGCAATAAAGGTTTTAATTATTTAGAATTGTGCAGATTCCAATGTGAATTAAAGCAATATCTAGTACTAAGTAGCGACAAATATAAAATTAATAATATTATCAAAATCAGAACAGGAAATCACACACTGGCAGCAGAAATTGGTACGTATCAAAATCGCAGTACATATAAAGATTGTGTCTGTAAACTATGTGACCATAATGACAACGAAGATATCTTTCATTTCATTGTTAAATGTCCATGTTATAGTAGTGTGAGATATGCTTTGATTCCGCATCTTAAAGATCTCTCACGGACAAACTTCTATGACTTCATGAACTCATTAACATGTGTACAGATAAGAATAGTTAGCGAATATATTGATAAAGCAATGGACATCAAAAATAAAAGAACATAGATAGCGGACAGTAGACGAACCTATGTCTAAGAACGTGTTTCTGCACCATCCAGCGATAACGAATGACTTTTCTTTCTAAACAATAAATACAATTAGGAAACGACGATATCTGGAACATTGAAAATACCTGGTCCGGTATTTATGATATTAAACGTTGTCGACTAAATGCAGAATGAAATCATAGATAGCGGATAGTAACATACTTGATGTCCATGAATGCGAACATACAATATCAACATGATTGACTTTTCTAATCAATATGTAAATCAGCTACTTCATCTGATTTCTACGATATAAGTTGGTGAAACGCTAACACTTGATGAATGAACCGAACAAATAAAACAATGGGTAGCAGAATTGCATTGTTAAGTGATGGTGAAAATTACTCACAGACATTGAAAGTAGATTATAGGAATATCTCGGTCACTCGCTACGATACTTAATCGGAGGACGGTTGACATTACAGGCTGTTATCTGTTTCTCAACCATTTCTTGATCACATTCCAGGTATGTACTGAAGATTATTGATTCACAGACATTGAATTTGATTTAATAACCGTGCCTCCGATTAAATAATAGGATTAATAATAGGGTTAGTAAACTGCTGCTGGGTGTGATGTGCAAATAAAAATTCCAAATAAACTTGATTAATAACATAAAATAATCATTCTCAAATCAAAATGAAAACGATGTTTATATATTTTGATACATGCTTGTCTCCTCTCCTCTAGTTAATGATGTTATGACTCATTCATTCATTCGACATTGTCTCGTTCATAGCAAAACTTTTGACTGTATATATCTCAAGACTTTTTCAGACTTTCATCCTAATCACCAATTCACTCGAGGTATACAACGGCGATCATGGTGCAAGTGTGTGTTTTTAGCTTTCATTTCACCCATTCCATACATTGTCATCTTTATTTTTTCTGCCACTCATTTGACATTACTGCAATTATTTCATATGTACCTTGTTTGTTCCCACCAGATGGGCAATAAACTTTTTGAGATTTTGAGATTTTGAGATTTTGAGAGAGAGAGATGCGAATAAATCTATTAATAAACTGACAGAAAAAAGAAATTCAATGTGCGAATAACGTGATTGTTGATGAAAGAAAAAAACGACGATAAAAATGATATCATGAAATCTGATAAGTGGTCCATGTTAAAAAAGGAGATCAAAATTTCCGTGATCAGAACGACATGTGGTCGGGTCGAAAGCTAACGAGCAGAATTAAAGGAAACTTTCAATTTTCAAAAGAAAGTGGATTTATTGTCAAGTGTCAAAAATTTGCATAAATTAGAGACGATGAGAAATTGAAACAACAACAACTACCAACAACAACACATACGACATCTTCAGTAGCTGTTAGAAGAACTCCGTGCTCTCGCGGTGTAACTTTACTACAGAAGTAACAACTACAACTGCCTACCAGCGAACAACAACACAGTAGCGTATGCGGCAACACGTACATCAACGAGCGCGATTGAAGATTGACGGCATAAGTGACACTGATATTCATGATATTTATGATATTATTTTGGTATAAGAGATTCCGATAGAATTGAAGTGAATTCAACATCAAGAAGTGAACTGCAAGTTTAAAGTTTTTCTTTTATCGTTGAGTATCGTATTTGTATAATTATAGTCTTGAAAGTTAATATTGTCAATTATTGTGATTAGAAGTTGAATAATATTTCATGTCATGCCATTTTAATTGAATCATCAATTATTAGAATAATTTGTTGACACTATTGTGATTTGAACTGACAGGCTGCCCTTTAATGCAGGGTTAATTTTCATCTTTCCAAACCGATTTTTTCGTGTCAATAATTAAGTTAATCTCCAATTTTTGTGCTTATCCAATCAATTCTAAATCCAATCAATATTCCAGTCAATCAACTAAATTCAACAATCGTTTTATTTTGATTAATTATCTTACATGATAAATAACTAAATAACAGATTGAACAAAAATGATTCTTTTCATTGTTTTCTTAATTGCTGAATTAACATTGTCCGGGGGCTGTAGGCCCATTAAAGTCACAATTAGCACCCTTTATTCAACAATAGAATAAAACTAGCTCTGTCGATCTAGCTATCTCTCTCTTATCTCTGCGTGCAGTTAACACAACGGCCTAATACTGTGATTTCAATTTTTGTACAAATAGATTTATCACAGGTCTATCGAAAAAGTGGAATTGAGGTTTATCAAGGTCAATTCCAATTCCATTTCCAGTAGATTTAAATATCGTCAATTCCAATTCCAATTCCGACGAAAAATGGAATTAATTCCGGGTCGGACTTAATTCCAATTCCGACTTTTCCAACTCTGCTCACAGGAGGTTCCGCCTTTGTAGAATTCATGATGGACGACACCTTCATTAGAGACCGCCAAGATGAGAGTCCAAGATGAGAGTAAAATTTCGCCCGCGCTGTCCATGAACAATCCTGACAGCTCGCTCTCCCCGTTTGGCACGACCTCGTGTGCGACTGATCTATAAATTAAAGCCGGATTCGTCCACAAAAATAAATGTTGACGGATGGTTTGCGTTGATCGTGTGCAGATACCAGTTCGCATACTCGGCCCTTTCCACTTTGACGTCATGGCTATTGCGGTTGACTTGAACAGTCTCCATTTTCTTCAAGAAGATAAGACGATTTCTCAGACATGTGCTGATAGTTTGAATTTGAGACAGATGGCTTGTCCGGCATCCGCGCTTGTAGATCAGCTTTGATTTGGGCTAACGTGAATTCCGGTTGGGATTCAACAATCTCTACAGTATTTGCCATATCTTCGTCCATCTTT
Source organism: Prostheceraeus crozeri (assembly GCA_907163375.1). Classification (NCBI taxonomy): domain Eukaryota; kingdom Metazoa; phylum Platyhelminthes; order Polycladida; family Euryleptidae; genus Prostheceraeus; species Prostheceraeus crozeri. Next base: position 26,003 of record CAJQUW010000159.1, on the reverse strand, counting down.
TGTTGTCGTCTTCCTCCTCTGGGACGCTCAATGACTCCTTCAAGTATATAACGATATACTATTGAATACGCAGTACCCCGTTTTAGACCGAGAACTCGAGCGGCTTCAATATAATCATCTCCGGCTTCGTGAGCCATAATGATTCTGCGTTTAACATCAGAAGGTATTCGCTGGCGCTCCATATTGATAAGTTAATTTAGCAGATGTGAAGACATCTATATAGGGCTTTGGATCAAACCGAATAGATATCATTTATTCTTCACGTGAAATACCGCTCACTAATCTGATAGAGACACAATTGAACTATTTTGCTGCAGTTTATTTATTGTTGTCGCTCTCAATTGTGAAATGACGTAATATTTTATCTCTTAACGTTTTAGAAATTAAAGTGCCGCTCTTGATTCGGTAGTTGCCGTTGTCGTGTAGGAAAACCTGTATTAGTATTGTTAGTTCGCAATATCTATGTCATTATTGTTAGATCTATGATCTTCAACATTCGCTGTGCTGCGTGCTGTGTCATTTGTCTAGAATATCGTTCACTGTAGTCACGATTATCGATATGTCACTTTATGCATGAAGGCCGAGATGATGGACGACGGTGCTGTCTGAAATATTGGTGTTGACCAATTTATTTTCATAATAAAGATATATCGTCGAAAAACTCCTTTTCTCATCCTTGCCAAAGGACGACCAACACCACGATGCTTCAATCTTATTGTAGTTTCCTAAATGATGTCTTCGAAATATAAAATAGTCTATTTTTCCCATAGAAATTGACAACAATAAAACCTCTAGAATGGAAATTAAGATTCATGCAATACACAATAACGGCACATAAATCGCACGCATTTTCACCTAGATGCACCTGCCAACGTCTGTATCATTGGGTTAGAATCAGTCACATGAGTAAATCGAAGCTTTTAATTGGCTCTTCATGCCCCAACTTAGTTCCCCCGGATGTGCCGCGACCTTGAGTCAATTTCCATTCTAGCGAACTTCAGATAAACAGTTTATTTCTATGATTTTTCCCTATTTTGAAACTCTAAATGACTTCAATCAACCATTTCTAATCTCAAGTTTGGCAAATAGCAAGTATAGTGATCCCTTATAGTCCTTACATAATTTCAAGCTGCCGTCCGTGAATCCTGCAGAGTTTGTTTACAATGCGAAATTGATACAATCAATGACAATAATGCATTTTCGAGGTTTGCGATTATTATTAAGTGATTGTGACAAAGGCAATTAATACTTTAGACTGCAATGAATTTGGAATTACGCTTAGTTGGATTTCACATCCTTTACTGGGAATTTGGGGCTTCATCATGCCACTGCGTTGTCATCAATATAATATTGAGGAAGTTGAAGGTACTTTTATTCTCTAACCTCGCATTCCGATGTATCTGCAGTGCAAGCCATACGACGTTTGGCAGCAATCTTCTTTTACTGCAAAGTGCAGCTCAATTTCACGCCCATAAAATTCCTTTAGCCTGCGAATTTAAAGGAAAATGTGCCACTTGGTGTCTTCCGCAATGAGAAGCAATCTTACAAAGGAGTAGTAAGCACATTCCAAATTCAAGGACAAAATGTGAAATGCTGACTCAGCCCCCACCCCTACCCCCACCCCCACCCCCACCCTCTGGAAGGAAGGTGAGGGACTTCCTCAAGGATGTGCTGGGAGGAATGGGTCCGTGAGGAGGAAACGGTTCCCCCACCCTCACCCGCACCACCACCCCCACCCCCTCCTGTCACACTTCCACCTTTGGTTGTAGAGATGGTAGAAAGTCGTGCCATAGCTCATTTGAAAGCTGAGAATGAGAAAAAGGCAGTGAAAAGCTCGGTTTGGACTCATTTTCTTGGGTTTAGGGAGGAAAATGGCAGGAAACTGTCAGAGTTGGAAAAAGTCAGATTTTGGTGGTTTTGGGATGAGAAAGTCGTTTTTCGGGCAGAAGGAGTGCTCGGATGGGAAAATGGAGTGCAAATTCGGACGTTTTGGCCAATTTTGGGTCTAGGAACATCTTCCCAACTCAATCGGAGAGAAAAAGTTCTGACCCCCACCACCACCCCCACCCCCACCCACTCCTGTCACACTTCCAACTTTGGTTGTAGAGATGGTAGAAAGTCGTGCAATAGCTCGTTTGAAAGCTAAGAGTGAGACAAATTCAGTGGAAAACAGGGCTTGTTCGTATCTGCCTTCGTTTAGATGTGATGCGTCATTTAAGATTTTGGGAGATTGGCGAAAAACGACAGAGTTAGAATGTTTATGAAAATCGTTCTAGCGGGTGAAGCAAGCGTCGGACGGGCAAACAGAGACCAGATTTGGAATCAGCGTCAAATTTGAGACAAATGATGTTTTGACCCCCACCCCCACCTCCACCCTTATCGATTGCATATTCACAGGGTATATAAGAATGGGATCGGGAGAGGAATTTCACTAAGTTGAGAAACTGACTACAGGTAAGTCGTTTCTCTTGAGTTCCGATATCGGACTTCTGACTTTCCATTGCTGATATCAGCTAAGATGTCAGACTTATAGGTTAGTCAGTATAGCATGACTGACCATTTGATGATAGTAGGCCGAAATCTTCAAACGGCTATAACTTTGCTTCTACAAGTCCTTTAGACTTGATTCAAAAAACATTCGACAGCTCTTGCTGTGCTGTAGGTGACAGACTACTTATAAACGTTTTATGAGTAGTACTAAAATACTGAAAAATTTAAATTCATATTTAATGATAATAATTAAAGTTTTTGAATAAAAAGCAGTCGTTTATGAGTCTCTGTGACTTGGGTCGTTTCCTCTTGTAAATAACTCCACCGGTTTTCATGTCAAAACTGGGGCCCGGATACCAACACAGTGATATGACGCACGCTCTGTCCGCCCGAGTTTGGATTTGTGGGTCGAGGCCTTGGAGCTGGGATAAGATCCCCTCTGAGTAATGCCTGTGACGGATTCAAGAGCTTAACACCCAAACGGTTGCTGGCTTGCTATCAGGCCTTCTTCGTCTAGCCTCAGTAACTTAGGCTTGGCAACGTCTATCGTTTGTCATTGTAACTTGGTAAAAATGGGATGGTTACTGCAAGCATTGACGTCAAACCTTTTCGCGTCATTGGGGATTCCGTCTTTGTGTTGGGAGTTGGTAACAGAAAGCACGGTGACTGTCGATGTCCATACATGGTAAAACTGCTGTTGTCAAGTTAAAAGCATGACCAAATAAGGAAGGTCTGAATCATAGCTTTGTGCTCGCTGGGTATATAAAGCGCGACTTTTCTGTAGTCTTCACTCCTGTTTCAAGTTGCAAGACGAACGGTGAGTGCTCTGACAAGGTTTGCTATCAAACTTTGGGATTTAGGATAAAGCTAGGAATCATACTCTTTAACTTTGGTTGACGATTTTATTCCAACGTTTGCTATCAAATGTTTGATGACTTAGTCTTTCAATGCATATCAGCAAGTAGTATCCTATAAACACTTGCCATCAAATTTTACTTTATCTTTACAGAATCATAATGGCGAAATCAAGCAATGCAAAATGTTGGTTGGCAAATGTAGTTGCGGCAAGATTGCCAGAGGTAGTGAGCTGAGGAAGCATATTAAAGAGGGGACGGTGGGCGTGCATATGAGAGAGGTGTTGTTGAGAGTGTGCGTCCATCATCGGGTGGTATGTGGGGAAGGGAATGAGGTGGCATTTATTAAGGATCACAACGAGTGTCCAACTGGTAATATAGCTATGGCAGGGTTCAAGGAGTGGTTTGAGGGAGAGTTGTTGGAAAGGGAAGAGGTGTAGAAGGCGGTGGCAACGATTGAGGGCGTGGTTGGGGAGAAAGTGGTGACGAAGGTGAGTGATGAGAGTTCGAGTGAGGAAGTTGAGTTGAGAGCGGAAATGAAGAAGAAGGATGATGTTGATTTGGATAAGGTGATTAAGGATTTGTTTGGGGATATCGGTGATCTGGAGGGGGAGGGTGAGGAAGTGGGTAAGCCGATGGCAGCGTCATCGCCACGGCGGGAAGAGGGGTGTGATACGGAGGCATTTGTTAGGTTGAAGGATCGTGTGATGGGTTTGGAAAGTGTAAATAGAAAAGTTTTGAAGGAGAATGAAGAGCTGGTGGCGAAGGTTGAGGGGTATAGGGCAACGAGGGAAGAGTTGGAGAGTATGAGAAAGAAGGAGAAGGAATGGATGGCGGAAAGGAGCGAGTTGATGAGGAAGGCAGGTTTGGTGGAGAGTTTGCAGGCGAGTTTGTCGAGGAAGGATGAAGAGATAGAGCGGATGCGAAGCGTGGTGAAGGAGACGGAGGAAGTGAAGGGTATAAATAAGAGGTTGGCGGGTGAAGTTGAGCGACTGCATGAGTGTTTGAAGAGTAGAAAAAGAAGAGTGTATGAAGTCCATCTTCCCCTCTTTGAAAATAATATATGTGACGTCCCCACAATCACTGACGACCCTAATGTGACTCAGCAATGCTATGAGGGCGACGGAGTCCGGTGCCTACATATCAATTTGAACATCACTGGAGAGCTGGAGGACTTCGTCGTCCGGAAAGTTCGGAAGAAGTTGCCCAGTAAGTTACTTCAACATCATCATTTCCTTTTCGCCTCTAATCTCCTATTCTTTTTCTTTCAGAGTGTTTGCAGAAGTGAGAGTGTCGGTGGACGGAGAACGACCCATGGGCTCTTTTAAGGGCCAACCTTCTAATGCAGCTAAAGCGGTCCCAAGCCCGCCACATATCTTCGGATATGGAATGCAGAGGGGAAGAAAAATGATGAATGGAATGAAGGGAGGACATTCATGCGCCACACGCAACACATCACAGACTTCTCTCTTCGCTAGTGAACAAGCTCTTGTCGGTGTCGTACAAAAGTTTTACTGCAGCACAGGTTGATGAATAGTTAGAAAAGTTTGATTATGACGTTTATTCGTGAGTGTCGTCAGAAAGTGTATCATGGTTTGTAAAAGTTTTACTGTAACACAGGTTGATGTATAGTTAGAAAAGTTTGATCATGACGTTTATTCGTGAGTGTCGTCAGAAAGTGTATCATGGTTTGCAAAAGCAAAGTTTAGTATAGTCAAATAATTTTACTACGACACACGTTTGTGAAAATAAAGTTTGATCATTGACGTTGTATGACTGACCGAACTCACAGCAGCACTAGAAAGTTTTAGAAGGTTTTACTGCACAGTGTAGATTGTCTTGTAACTTACTTTCAGTGTTAGAAAGTTTTATTGGTGACAGTTGCCAAATGTTTCCCTTATTAGAAAAATTCATGGCTGTTAGATTCGCTTCATCAGGTTTACTAAAAGCAGTTTTCTACTGCAATGAGAGTTTAGAATGTTATATATGAAAATAGTGTACACCACGGCATTAGAACGTTTAGCACAACACAAGTGTCATGAAAAAATGCTTTATTTGGTCTTTGATTTAACATCATTGAAACCCACTTTACTAATAGCAATGACAATATGCTTTATTTTATTCAGAAGCAAATGATCGCCGTAACCATGAAAGTTGTCCATACGAGAAATAATCTTCCGTAGATGTCGTGTATAAAACTCAGAAGCATCAGTAACATATTCTTGTCCATAGGAACGAAATTGAAAATCAACACTTTCCGCTACTTCACCTTCTGGAAAATGAATGTAATTGACATGTGCAATTAAGTGAGCCTTGATGAGACTGTCTTTGAAATAAGATATCAACTCCGCAAATATTTTTCGTGTGTAGTCTAAACATGCTTCAAATTCTGTTTCCTCCCTTTGAAACTCAAGGATGTAATCTTGTATTAAGCCTCCGAAGCACTCTTGATGAAAACGAATCGAGCAATCATCATGTTTCAATGTATTGACTTCACGTGCCATGGTTGAGTCTATTGCTAAACAACATTTTTGCCTAACACGATTTCAATAACGCGTTACAATTGTGCGTACGCACATCGGGAACTCTAGCTCGTCTGTGATTGGATGAGAGGTCTGATCCATTCACCACTTAGGAAAATCTTATAAAAGGCAGTGCACCAGCTCTGCTCTTCACATTTATCTTTCACAAGGTGAGTGTCGGTGAGCTCCTGCTATCAGGTTGTTTTGACTTGCTATCAAGTTGAATAGTCTCTTGCTATCACATCTTCTGCTCATAAAACATATCATCGCTGTAATACCTCCTTTGCTCGAGCGTTCCTTCGGGACGGCGGGTACTGCCGTAGAGGGATTGCGTTGCACGGGTTGTTCGTCGTTTGTTAGACCGAAACCTCTGAGCCGTTGCTCATGTTGGGCGTTCGACTTCATACTCAACGTGACGCTTTCTCTCGCCAGGTCAGAGTACTTTAGCCATTCGACAAAGGTTAGTCTTTATGATATGGAGTAGAGGGAAATGTAATTCATTAGATGTCACTTCAATGATTGTTCCCAAACGTTGACTAGGCAAATGAAACGATTCTCATCTTTCCTTTTCAGTGATTGAAGTCTTACTTATCTTCATGCCTTACTTATCTTCATACTTATCTTCATTACCTATTCAGTATTTTGTCAGCCACTATGTGTGGGACCCCGCTCGTCTGGGTTTGAGTGTTCAGGTTAGGGGTCGAAACACAACTAGACGAGTACCTGCTGATGACTGACGGACTGCAGTATTATGTTTTATATCCCTTAATCGGTAACTGAAGTAGTGGTCGATGTATTGTAATTCAAATGAAGAAATGTGGAATTACATGAAGTACTATAGACGGATGAAGAAACTGGCGATAACAAATTCAAGTGAAGAAATAGTATTTTCCATGTGTAGTCTTAGGTATAGTGTGTATAGTTTCATTGCTTTCGGTGTAGTAGAGTGTCATTGTAATTCTATTGTTTACCTCCATTATCCACTTTCCACTTATCCACTTTGTGTAGTGTCAGATATAGTTCACTTGTAATCAGTGTAGTAGCATCGTTGTATTTCCATATTTTACCTCCACTTTTCCAATTTTTATTCATCGGTTTCCTGTTGTTTTATAATATCCATTTTTTAATTTCCTTAACCTATGGTGACCATTGTCTTATTCTTTTTCCACTATCAGCATCTGTAGTCGGTACAGTATATTAGAAGTCTGTTTTGAACGTGTATACGGCAGTGTTTGGAATCTATGGTATTAGTATATCAACAGCAAGAATGAGTAGTATTACAAGTCTTAAGATTTCCATTTTTACCAGATATTGGGCCAAAGCTGATCAATTTTAATTCGTTGCCACGAGAAAGCTACATTGAGTTCTTTTAAGAACTGATTAATCCAATGGTTACAGTAGCATTGCCTTTGTACACTTGCGGATTGGAGAACGCCATCAGTCCTCCTTAGGACTACTTTAACTAATAATTTAAATTAGTAAGCATTATATTCTATTATAAATGGCTACTGGGATGACTTTCATCATCGTATGAGAATTATCTACCATTGATCATCTACAATCGACTATCTACCATGGAATTGACAAAAATTGAGAACTACCGCATTGCTGTCGAGATGGAAAAGGCCACCATCGAGCAATGTAAGTATTTGTATCAAGGTTGACTCTATTACTAACATCATTAGTGTAGTCATCCTCATTAAAATCAAGAGCCCCTCCCTTATTTTGTTCATGTTAAAACTGAATCCAAATTTTACCTCTGCTTATCTTTGCCGTCATTCTTTTTCAGTACATGAATGCATTCGTAATGGGGAACCCGTCCCCCAAGGAGCAATCGGGCAAGCCTATGAGCGGCTCGGAAAGTGTAAGTATCCTCACCTATGAGAGTTGGAATGTCATGTTTTAACACTTCTGTATCCGCATAGCTTACTCTCTATCATTATTATCTCCGCAACCTCTAATCTAATCTCTCTTTCCTCTCTACAGATATGGCGAAGAAGAAGAAGTGGGAGGAAGCCGCGAGGCGGAAATACCGCGAGGAATTTCCGGCCCTACCTTCCCGCTCACCTACCTCCGCCCAAGCTGCGACCCCTTTCTCGGGCATCGTTATCGCCCCACCTCCACCGCCACCAGCTCCGGTACCTGTGTCCGTCCCTGCGTCCGTCCCAGCTCCGGTACCTGCTCCTCGCCATCACGTCCCTCCGACACCGAAGCCCAGGACCCTTTCACCCTCGGCTCGTGTCCCACTCCTGCCTCCTCCGCGTTCATCCTTGCTGCCGGAATTACAGTCTTTAGATGGTAAGTAATCGTGATTGGGAAATAGGGGGTTGAGACTTCAAACTTGAAATGTTGATCTTGTTACTAATCTCTTTTCTCTTTTTCTCAACAGATTTGGCGGCCTACCTCCTGGACGGCGACGTTCCCTCCCGTCCCATCATCCCGGCATCACCACCACCACCTGCGGCGGCCGACCTCCCTCTCCTCTCCGTCAAGTCGGTGGAGAGATTGTTGGAGCAGGAGGAGTTAGAGATCGTCGGAGAGGAGAGGGAGATGGAAGTCGAAGAGGAGGACTTTCGATGCCAGCGGTGTGACAGGGTCTTCGCCTCAGCCTACAGTTTGAGACGTCACACCGCTGGCCGTGCCTGCAGGGGAGGAAAGCGCCGACCGATCCCTCAACGGCCCAAGTGTGAAGGTTGTAGACGCACGTTCTGCAACAACACCAACTTGCGAGTCCACATCGAAGGCGGTTCCTGTGGCAGTGTGAGGCAACCCCCGACAACAACAGGTAGGAAGCATTCTTCATCGCACGTCGGCTTTTCCTGTTCTTCGTGTCAGAAGACCTTTCCTACAGAGTTTGTTCTTTCTTCGCACACACTCTGTCACACTCATTCCACTGAGCTTTACACTGACAACAACGTCACTCTAAGGCTGAGCAAGTTTTCCCTTGAGAGGCTCGTTCGCGATTATGAGTTAGAAAGCTCTGAAGCTGTGCAGGACATTCATCCTTTCTTGATGAATAACATAGGCTTAATTCATCAAATGTTGGCGAGTTTAGATAGATTTTTACTGAAGGGCATGTTCTATCTCACTGCTCGTTTCAATAAGGTAGACAGTAGCACGGGAGAAGTAGAGTCCACTGTGACCATTAGGATAGCCTCCTGTGCTGCTGATCTCATAGGTGATGGAAACGAGTGGGTAGAGAGACATGTGACCTATCTCGTCAGCAATTTAAATAAATTTAATGAAAGAGACAGCGGTCTGGTCTTTGATGGGATAGACAAAGTAGACATCAAAATCAATCTTTTAGAAAATTTACAAGGGAGTGGTTGTTTCACCCTCCCCAAAGCACTGGCTGACAAAAAGGCTGTCATCAATGTAGAATGTCAGTCCCAGTGTTTCAAGTATGCCGTCCTCTCCATTCTTCACTACAATGATATAAGGGTGCATCGTAAACGAATCACTCACTATCGTGAATGGGAGGATGAGCTTAGGTTTGACGGGTTAGATGTCAACACATTAGACTTTAAAGGCATCGCCCAATTTGAAAAATTGAATAATATTAAGATTGTCGTCCATCTCTGGGAAAAAGGTCTGAAGGGCGTTAGGTATAATAATCGCCAAAGTAACTTCGACCGGGTTGTTAATCTTCTCCTAGTGTATAGCGACAACCACCCAGAATGGCATTATTGTGGCATTCCTAAAATTTCTAGATTGTATCACCACCAACAAAGTTATGATGACAAACATTATTACTGTGATCGCTGCACACGGCGTTTTACATCAAAACCATATTTTGAAGAGCATTACGAGTGGTGCTCTCGGGGTAAGCTTCAAATGGAAGTCATGCCCAAAGATAAATTTTATAGGTATGAGGAAAACGGCAATGAGCTCAGTCCCATATGTACCATCTATGCGGACATTGAATGTTACATTGAACAAGAAGACCTAAGTCATGAGCCAGCAGCCATTGCCTGTTATGAAGTTTGGCATCCATATTATAGGAACCAAAATAAAATGCATGTGTGGCAAGGCGAGGAGTGCGTTGAAAACTTCCTCAACTTTTTAGATAGGAAAACCCGTTTTCATCAACGCTATGAAACGGAGCTAACTAGGAAACCCATGTGCTTCACAGAAGCCGATAAAATCAAATTTGATAGGACCACGGAATGTCCCCGCTGCTGTTCATCCTTTGATGATCAGCAACATAAGAAAGTGAGGGACCATTGCCATCTCAGTGGTAAATTTAGGTCTGCCTTATGCAGTAAATGCAATATGAGACTTAGGCTCAAACGGCGAACGCTCCCCGTCATCTTTCATAACTTTAAATGTTATGATGCTCACATCATCATTCGCCATGGATTCGGTAAAATGAAATCCTGGTCATCCAAAGTGATTGCACAAAGTAAGGAAAAATTTATGTGCATCACTGCTAAAGTCCAAGTCGATAAGACGAAGGAGGGGAAGCCTGTCTTCTATGACATAAAGTTTCTAGACAGTTTCCAGTTTATGTCTTCTTACTTAGCCGCATTGGCTAATAATTTAGAAACACTTCCCCTCACTCAACATTTAAAGAAAGACTATCCCAACATAAGTGACAGTCTGATACGGCCTTATAGTTCTGTTTCCTTATAGTTATTTTAGTTCAATGGATGCATTGAAGGAGACATCCCTTCCGTCCATCGATAAATTTAAAAATGATTTGACGGGTGAGGACTGTTCGCTGGATGATTATAGGCATGCAGAGCAAGCATGGTTAGAATTTAGGTGTTGCACGTTTGGTGACTACATGCCTGCCTACTTAAAATTAGACGTCTATCTGTTGGCTGACGTGTTTGAGACTTTTAGGAAAGTCACATTAGAACAGGACGCCTTAGACCCCGTTCATTTTGTTAGTCTGCCGGGTCTTTCCTATCAGTCAGCCTTCAAGATGACGAAAGAGAGCATTCATTTACTGCAAGATGCAGAAATGTATACGTTATTTGAACGTGGTATTAGGGGTGGCTTGACATTTGTTAACAAACATGTTGTCAACAGCACCCAAGATATAGGATCGACCACACATTTAATGTACATAGACCAAAACAATTTGTATGGGAGTGCACTCTCCAAGCCTTTGCCACAGTCTGACTTCCAATGGGTAGAGCCCCATGACATTGAACACTTCTCCAATCCAGCACACATCATGGCACTGGGAGATGAGGCTGACATAGGTTATTTATTTGAAGTCGACCTCATCTATCCAGACTGCATTAAGAATAGGACCGCTGATTTTCCTCTCGCACCCGAATCTGGCATAGTCAGTCCAGATATGTTCTCTCCCTTTATGGAAGAACACAATAAGCAGTATGAGGCGGAAAATGACTTAAAGTATAAAGCCACTAGGAAGTTGTTGCTCACCCAATTAAACAAGCAGCATTACATCGTGCACTATTCCATCCTCAAATTCTATCTAGGTATGGGGATGCAACTTGATAAAGTCCATCGCGCTATCCAGTTTAAGCAGAAGCCCTTTCTAAAACCGTATATAGAATTTAATAGTAAGAAACGGGCTGAAACCAAGAATCCTTTCGAAAAGGACTTTTCTTTAAATTTAAGAATAATGCCCTCTTTGGTAAAACCATGGAGGATGTAAGAAAGCGCATGGACTATCGCATCGTAACTGATCCGGAAACGAGTATCAAGTTATGTCGCTCGCCGTTGTTTTGCCACCATGATGTCATTTCCGAAGACATCACTGGTTTTAAAATGTTAAAATCTAAAGTAGAACTTTGTAAGCCCATTTATGTCGGTCAAGCTGTCTTGGATCACTCCAAGTTAGAAATGTACAAGTTATTTTACCACACTTTTAAGACATGTCCACTTCTCCAACGTGTGGAATTAGTAGGAGGTGATACAGACAGCTTCTTCCTAGCTTTGACAACCACGAGCCAAGTTAAGCAGGAAGACATTTTAAAATATTTAGCACCCAAGTTTGATAGTTCCAACTATCCCACTGACCATCCGCTTTACTCTACCTCAAATAAAGCGAAGCTTGGCTGCTTCAAGGATGAGTGTGTCGGCAAACAGATAGAGGAGATGATCTTGCTTCGCCCCAAGATGTACTCCATGAAGCTAAAATGCTCAGAGCTTTCTATAAAACGGGCGAAAGGCATTTCGAAGTCAATCGTTAGAAAAATGACACATAGGGACTATCAAGATGTCTTAGATTCACTTAAAATCAAAAAAGTAGAAATGACCATTTTAAAATCTCAGTCGCATCAAGTCAGAACAACGACGTTTAGGAAACGAGGTCTCTCAGCTTGGGAAGACAAGCGATGCTGGATGAGTCCTAACAACTCATTACCGTACGGCCATCCAGACACTCATCTACCTCCACCCAAGAGACAGAAACTTTCTCCTCCTCCGTCCGGCGATGTCTGATGATGAATGCTTCCTCTCTGTTGTGGTTGATGTTTTGCTTTTTACTCCATGGCGTTTTCTATGGGGCGTTGTGAATGAGTGCCTTGTAACATGCGTCCAACTCCTGATCACTTCATATCATGACTTACATATCAACTGGTTTTCCTGACGTTGTTTTCTCCCTGCACATGAGTGACTTTGTTTTCTCCCTGCATATCAGTGACTTTGTTTTCTCCGGTGATGTGAGATATAAAACTTTGTTTTCTGCCACCATCAGTACTAACTGTATGTGGCTGTGATGAAAATCGGTTGTGATGATGAATAACATATCATGTACATACTGTGTTGTTTTCCTTTTGACATAAAGATGGGATTCTCACTCAATAGATAGAAGTAAAAGTTTTAATCATTTTGTAAGATGGGTAGGGTTAGAAATAAAGTTGATGATTGTCAAGTTAGAAATTAAGTTATAACCATATCACTGTTTGTAAGATAGGTGAAATGTAAATGAAGTCATAACCATGTTAGAGTTTGTTAAGTTAGAAATAAAGTTGACGTTTGTAAAGTTAGAAATAAAGTTGATGAATGTAAAGTTTGAATTAATGTTAAAATCATTTCACTGTTTACAAGATAGGTAAAGTATAAAATAAGTTATAACCATATCACTGTTTGTAAGATAGGTGAAATATAAATGAAGTTAGAATCACTTCACTGTTTGTAAAGTTAGAAATAAAGTTGATGATTGTAAAGTTTGAATTAATGTTAAAATCATTTCACTGTTTGTACAGTTTGTAAGATAGGTGAAATATAAAATAAAGTCATAAGTATTTCACTATTTGCAAGATAGGTAAAGTATAAAATAAAGTCAAAACCATGTTAGAGTTTGTAAGTTAACATCCTCATCAACGCATGTAACATCATGGCAATTTCTTCGGCTTAGGAAACATCAACCACTTTGCTGACTCATGTCTATAAATAGCTCTGACTCATCATAAAGCGAAGAACCTTCTTGATGACCTTTTCACCGACGCGTGTGTAGACGATAATTCATTGTGGTGACTCATTCAAAACGCATCATGTGATTAACACGATTCTATTAACTGTGACTCATACAGATAACGCATTAAAGATTTAACAATGTCAGCTACTTTACTGATATCACGTAAACCAGTCATGATACAATGTCCGTTGTGAAACACTGCAATATGTACAGGATGCCACTTCCGAATCAGAGCAGCAGGAAAGAGTTCAGTTTCATAAAATATACAATGATTACTGGTTTTAATGTTGGCTAGATTCACTAACATCTTCAATTGAACAGACACTACTATATTCTTCAATGTCAGGGGACTCATGCGGAGATGAGGCATGAGGGTTCGCATTTTCTTGACGACTTCGTAACACATGGACTGCATCACGAAATGAGAAAGGTTTCCTAGGACTTGGATTTTGCCGCAGCGAAAGATTTGAAGATTTCGACCGTTGCTCATGCGAATGACCAACATTTGTGGACGACCGCGATGATAGACTGAATCGGGAAGATGGATATGCAACTGTTCTAAATCGATGTCTCTTCTGAGATTAATTTCGCGCATGGCGTTGATGATGCGGATGGGGAGCATGACTCACAAATGACATGAGGGTTGAGTGAACTTCCCTTTTATACTTTTCCCATGAGGGTTTTGGAATCACAATGTAGCAATGATCATTATGTAGAATCATCTCTTGAATGCGAATAAATACAATGCCGTCTCCTACGTTAATGACACGGCAAGAGTGGGATAGGATAGCGCGATGCAACCTTCGTAGATGAAAGCGTTCTAGAGTTATCTGAAGTTGACGTTTCACATCATGAAATGTAACACACTGACTTTTCCATGATACATGGAGACATGCTGATAATTTCCACATGATTAAAACTTGAGTGAAGAAGGGTATGCCTAAGAAAGAAGGAGAGAGTCATGTTCATGTGTGGCATGGTGAGTGTACATTTTCTTTCTTGATACGGTGGCCGTTAGGCCGTGGTCTCATAAAGACCGATGGTGCGTTCTCAGTGTGTGGAGAGTGTTACTGTAGTTGATCATCATCATCAACATGGACATCATTTTTAAAGGTGATAGAGACAAGATAGGGATTCAACGTAAACAAATTTCCGTCCCTGCGCGGACCCATGTAGATGGTTTGAATTTTAATTTCGAAGGAGTAGAATCCTTTTCCCAAAATGGGGAGTGGTTTGCAATTGAGTAAGTCGAATTCGCTGCCCTCCTTTTCATGGATGATGAGACAGTGCCTATCCATATGCACATACATGTATCGTCTTTCCATGATGGGAATTTGTGGCCGCTTCCCATTGTGTCGAACAATTTCTTTGGGAATGGTGAGATTTTCTTTCAGGAATGTTTCAAGAGTATTGAATTGTAACCGTGTCCAATAGTCTAATGGCACACACACAGCCACTCCATGCTTTGTTGACATAATCTTTAGATAATCTATCCGTTGACTTGGAGTTTTTATGGTTACGGCTTCTCCATGATGAGTTATCTTTTGATTGAAAGCATTTTTATCCGATGGTAAAGTAAGGGAGTTCAGTGTACCCAGTGCGAGAGCAGAGGCGTTGATGGCTTCGAGCAACTGCATGGTTAGCGCAAGGACGGAAATGATTGCCATGCGATCAGTCGTCCGTTTTATAAGCAGACCTAGCTCCAATCACATGCGTTTCCCTTTTCTCGTTTTCCCTGTCATTGTTATGTGACAAAGAGTTATCGCACGTGAACTTTTGACTGCGTGGGTGGAAACCTTCCCTCTTACAAAGTCGTTCTAGTCCTGACAAAGACTTGAGTGATACGCCCTTTTAGCGAACAAAGACGCATTCATTTATCTAACAAAGAGCCTGATAGTAATGCACAAAGCGCAATGACTCATGTTGTGACACGCCCCTTTTCTCGAACAAAGACGCATTCATTTATCTGACAAAGAGCCCGATAGTAATGCACAAAGCGCAATGACTCATGTTGCTCTATACACCATTACAAAATACTCAGTGAAAAGAAATCTTTATTGCATCTACACAATGTGTCGCGCATCAAACAAAGTCGTGGATGTAAACACACTCAGTTGAATCATGATATGTTTAACAACGTACGCATTTCCTTCCAACGTCTCTTCTATTCTCTCCATAATTTTCTCCATATGACGACCATAAAATTGATCACTAAGAGTAATCCATTCAGTGCAATAAGATCCAAAACGAAGTGGTTTTTGTAAATCTTTCAACTCTATATAAGCAACGAGTCTACCCTTTACATCTTGAGGTTGTAAACTCTCCATCAATCTTTTGAAGAGAGGAAGGCTTTCAGTGAGCACTACTTTCATATCATTCATCTTCATTTTAAATGTAAGTTTCCAATCTTGTAAAAATCCATCGAATCTTTGTTGATCAAGTGTCAAATGACACATGTGGTTACTTAAGGTACGATGCGCCATCATAAACGATGTAACTATAGATTTCACATTGCTTCAATGACTTCCACTATGAATAAAACAGAAATAACAATCATGTTCCACTGTAAGTTTATTCAACACCAGACAAAATTCGCAAGTACAGAATACACTTCATAAAATGATCATCATTCATTCACAAGGAGCAAAAACATGTTTTACATAGACCCATGCTGTTGACAATAATATAGATAAAGTTCATAAACGTCATAGAGACTACAATGCCAGCGTGAAGAGAGTTTTGCAATGTAGGTAGCTTTATTTCTAGTATTACAATGGGATGGTGGTCTGTAAAGGTGATGTCTCTCACCGAAACATATTGCCATGTCAAAAATCATTTCATCTCTAAACTTCTTTTGATCACAATGCATATGATAGTCTTGTCTTACACGATCTACCCAACATGGTAAATATAAATTATCAATGTGCAACTGAAGTGTTGTTGCTTCTCGTTCAGAATCATTTCCTAATATTTTAACAATATGAAAACCTGACAGCCACCGTTTGAAATCACTTATCAAATACGTTTCATTTACAAATCCAATATGAATCAAAATAGAAGGATCAAGTCCATGCACATGACGTCGTGACCATTCGTCTTTGTGTGGAGGACAGTAGGAAAATCTATGATATACACTAACAACAGTTTGATCACTTTCTCTCATTGCAATAGCACTCAATTCCTGCATGGGCGTTCCCTCACTGTCTATGAAGATGATAACCTACAATATCAAAAAGACTTCATTACAAAATAATACATTGAGCAGGAACTTTACAAGGATGTCTGTCCTTTACATAACAAAAGATACATACAACATGATGACAATGTTTTATTTGAACATAACGCACAAGACCGCGCTTTCCACATTCACTACATACTAACTGATTACAATACTTAAGATTTCTCTTTGGTGGTAGCACCATCTTTCTTTGATGTGCGACGACGTTTAGGTTTAGTGGCAGGTTCTTGACACTCTTTTACACAAGAATCAATGACTTTCTCAATGTGATCAAGTCCTGTTAACTCAGGTTGATGATGAATTTGAGCAATGCGCAAATTGAGAGAAATCAAATTCCCGGCAGATTGATGAGGTCCCACATAAACAGCAGGCACCTCAATATGAAATGAATAAAAGCCTGCACCTAGCGATGACAATTCTGTTTCAAGTGACTGTTCAACTGTCACTCCTGAAGTGACTTTACAATACTTGCTTTGTAAAATATAGCAGCGAGTGCCGCGATACAATGGTTTATAATAAGAAGTTTTCTTTTCTGGCCACAACTGTAATAGTTCAGTAGGAATAAGAGCCTTTTGCCTCACAAAGTCTTCTAAAATGTCAAGCTGCTGACGCAACCAATTATCAATAGGGATACTCAGGTTTTGACCGCAACGATTTACTTGCGTATCCACTTTTGGTAAGTATACCGCCGGCGTTTGAAGATAGAGTCGAACACCGTTGTAGCGCACTTGTTGTTTGTAGGAAGGATAGCCGTGAATTACCTTTTCAATTTTCGGATTCCACAGCTCGAGATGATTAGGATTCAGTGATGCAGCAGTTGGAGTAGGATTCATGGCCATGGCAGTCAGTAACGAAAGAATACCACTAAGTACATTCATGATCATCAGAGAAAAGAAAATTGTTAGCTTAGCAGTGACATATGAGGTGGCCCTTAAGAGGACCTTTTGTACCGTTCACAGGATTTAAAGCTTATCACCGAAGTCTAAGTCTTCGTCATCGTCCAATAAATTAATTGTCTTGGGCTTAGGACCCGAATGGAGTTTCAATTCCCTAAAAGACTTAAACGTAAAGCGTCTAGGTGGTGGAGGCAGTGGTGGCAATGGTTCAACAAAATAAGCTTGTACAATCATCGGCCACACACTCTCCTGCGTCTCTCTTCTAAAATGCTGGTAAGGTTTAGGCCAGACAGTCATGACACTCACTTGTAAATTTGCAAACAGGATTGATCAGACAAAGTTGAGAGGGGAGAATGGCTTCAGCAAGTCACACACGCTTTCCAAGTCAAGAGAATGAAATGAAGAGAAAATGGGGAGACGTCTGCTTTTATAATCTCCTGCGAATCCACATTTGACACTATGTGAGCCAATCAGAGTCCTCCGTTTCTCCCCTGACTTCGTTGCGGCAGGGAAAAGGAGGCACGCGGACGTCTGACTCATGAATGCTTTTCCCAAATCTTGTAGTCGAATCTAGTTTAACACATTGAGTTGAATATGAATGTGTTTTATGCGACATAAGAGCAAGTTGGATCCATGCTCATGAAATGAATCTAGTCGAGATGCAATTTTTGCCATGTGTCGCTGATAGAAATCTTTGGGATCATGTATCGTCTCTGCAGAATAGGATGCAAAATGAAACACTACACGTTCACCTGCATGTTCATCAGTCACTTTCTCAAATTCAATCTCCGCAACTAATCGTCCTTTCACATCTTTATTCATCAAACTGTCCATGAGCTGTTGGAAAACGAAGTAACCTTTAGCGATAGCAAATTCTAAGTCTGCCTTTTGATGATGAAAGGAGATGATGTAGTCCCTAATCACACCACGAAGACTTTGTCGATGAAAACGTAGTGAACAAAATTCATTCGTAAACTTTACTGCTTCTGTCATCTTTCTTCCTTTCACTTCGGAGACATAGCATGAATGACATTCAGGTGCAACATGACACGCTAATGCCAAATCTGGTCTCTGATTTCCCGTCCGAGGCTTGCTTCACCCGCTAGAGCGATTTTCATAAACATTCTAACTCTGTCGTTTTTCGCCAATCTCCCAAAATCTTAAATGACGCATCACATCTAAACGAAGGCAGATACGAACAAGCCCTGTTTTCCACTGAATTTGTCTCACTCTTAGCTTTCAAATGAGCTATGGCACGACTTTCTACCATCTCTACAACCAAAGTTGGAAGTGTGACAGGAGGGGGTGGGGGTGAGGGTTTGGGTGGGGGTCAGAACTTTTTCTCTCCGATTGAGTTGGGAAGATGTTCCTAGACCCAAAATTGGCCAAAACGTCCGAATTTGCACTCCATTTTCCCATCCGAGCACTCCTTCTGCCCGAAAAACGACTTTCTCATCCCAAAACCACCAAAATCTGACTTTTTCCAACTCTGACAGTTTCCTGCCATTTTCCTCCCTAAACCCAAGAAAATGAGTCCAAACCGAGCTTTTCACTGCCTTTTTCTCATTCTCAGCTTTCAAACGAGCTATTGCACGACTTTCTACCATCTCTACAACCAAAGGTGGAAGTGTGACAGGAGGGGGTGGGGGTGGGGGTGCGGGTGGGGGTCAGAACTTTTTCTCTCCGATTGAGTTGGGAAGATGTTCCTAGACCCAAAATTGGCCAAAACGTCCGAATTTGCACTCCATTTTCCCATCCGAGCACTCCTTCTGCCCGAAAAACGACTTTTCTCATCCCAAAACCACCAAAACCTGACTTTTTCCAACTCTGACAGTTTCCTGCCATTTTCCTCCCTAAACCCAAGAAAATGAGTCCAAACCGAGCTTTTCACTGCCTTTTTCTCATTCTCAGCTTTCAAACGAGCTATTGCACGACTTTCTACCATCTCTACAACCAAAGGTGGAAGTGTGACAGGAGGGGGTGGGAGTGGGGGTGGGGGTCAGAACTTTTTCTCTCCGATTGAGTTGGGAAGATGTTGCTAGACCCAAAATTGGCCAAAACGTCCGAATTTGCACTCCATTTTCCCATCCGAGCACTCCTTCTGCCCGAAAAACGACTTTCTTATCCCAAAACCACCAAAACCTGACTTTTTCCAACTCTGACAGTTTCCTGCCATTTTCCTCACTAAACCCAAGAAAATGAGTCCAAACCGAGCTTTTCACTGCCTTTTTCTCATTCTCAGCTTTCAAATGAGCTATGGCACGACTTTCTACCATCTCTACAACCAAAGGTGGAAGTGTGACAGGAGGGGGTGGGGGTGGGGGTGCGGGTGGGGGTGGGGGACCCGTTTCCTCCTCACGGACCCATTCCTCCCAGCACATCCTTGACGAACTCCCTCACCTTCCTTCCAGAGGGTGGGGGTAGGGGTGGGGGCTGATTCAGCATTTCACATTTTGTCCTTGAATTTGGAATGTGCTTACTACTCAAAGGTTATGATCGCTATTGTATTAGAATGTAAAAAGTGAATTGGATTGGCAGCAATTGACGGCAATCTATTTGATAATCACTCCACGATGGGTTTGAATTCAATTATAACATAAAGAATCCATAAAACTGCTTTGCACAGTTCGTGAGCAAGTGAGAGTGCTTCAAGAATTCTGATATTAAAATTCATCGAATTATTTTCGAGAAAATTCTAATCGAAAATTTTTATCATCGAAAATGTCTATCAAAATATTTTTTGAAAGAAAATGAATTTGAAACTATAAGTAGTATGAACAAGTATATTTTTAATAAGTTAAAATTTTTTTTGCCGAATGAAAATTATGCTTTAGTGCCATGGTGGATGTCATGTCTTTCAGTGTTGATAGATAGTACATGTCGTTTATCTACATTTAGTGTTTCTTTATATACTTTTTATATTACTATTTATTAATTATAGTTAAGTTAAGTTAACCGAACATAACTTGTCAGACCATTGCAGCGGAGTGATGACCATTGATGACTTTAGTTACAAGATTTTGAATAAACAAGACACGGTCATTACTACTAGCATGGCTGAGTCACGTTTCATTGAGTTGAAAATGCCGCATTTGAACAGACGTCATGAGCTGATTTGATGAGTTGACAAACACAGCAGTTGGAAGAAAGGACAAGTACTCGTATCATATATATGAGTCAAGAAGATGTTCTGATTATAGTCTTAGATCAGTTTCTTACATCCACGCGCAAAATGTCTTGTCCACGTTCAGTATATCCCGCGGATTTCCACTTCGTTGCAGGACACGACGTATTCATTGATGATAGTAGCCATCGAGTTTAGTCGATAATGAAATCAAAATTGCGGAACTCGAATAAACCTTTATTATATGTATCGCACAAATTTTTGGCCGAAGCCTTCATCAGGTGCATAAATTCTGAATAAACGGCTGGCATGTCAAAAGATCGTAGAACATTACTCATACAGAGAGTGTCACGGTGTGGAATCGATATGGAATAGATATTGATACTGGCATTGTCACTGTCTGAAATACACATACGTCGACTACAAGGCAATTTGATGAATGGGTGCCTTGGGCGTGAGTTAGACATATGTAATTGATATGTTGACCTCCTGTTCTTTTTGCTCTTTTTTTCAATTTGTTCCTGTGTTTTATCTCCCTTTTATATTGCTGCTGTTTAATATTATTTATTTTTTTCCAAAATTTTGTTTTTCATTTTTATCTTATAAATTTTTTTGTTTATTTATCTATTTATTTATTTATGTGTATGTTTTTCATATTTGATTAAGTTTATTTAATATGGTTTTGTAAATATTGTCATCGTTGTACAATGTTTTATTCAGTTCTTGCCTGGCAGCATTTTAGCATTCTGTTTTATCTTTCACACTGTGACAATGCCAGTGTCTTCATGTGTATTTCAGACAGTGACAATGCCAGTATCAATATCTATTCCATATCGATTCCACACCGTGACACTCTCTATATGAGTAATGTTCTGCGATCTTTTGACATGCCAGCCGTTTATTCAGAATTTGCCGAAAATTTGTGCGATACATATAATAAAGGTTTATTCGAGTTCCGCAATTTTGATTTCATTAACGACGTATTCAGGCGTTTAGGCCTCTCCACAAAAGCAACGATCATTTGGCGAAAGTCCGATGCGATGCATGAAAGCTCGATAACAGCCAAATCCAGATCGAAGCCTGTTGAGGAACATCCAGTACTTTCTTGGTAGATCGTATCCAGGGGGCCTTTTCGTCGGTATAGTGATGAAGCGTCGAAGTTGCTAGTTTGAGCTTTCCCATCTTTCTGCCCACCTGTGGTGAGCAAAGTCTTCTTGCACGACTGGACCACCGATTTGTGCATATAATACCTACTTTTTAACACCTGCGTCACATGCAAAGCCCTTGATACTGTTGGAAGGAAGAGACGCGTCGGGCGCAGTTTTGGCAATTTTTTAAAAATATATCGACATACATGTATTTCAAAAATATGTCGAACAAAGGGAGCAAAGTCAGACATTCCACCAGAGTATTGTTAGTGCTGTCACGATCCATGGCGAATAATGGAACTTTCAACAGCTTCAAATTAATTTTCGCTTGAAATTTTCAAAATCCAAACTTGTAAACTCAAGCTACTTATTAAGCTTAAGCTTTAAATAGCTTCAAAATAGCTCAATAGACAGTCACTACGTTGTCAGCTTACGGTATACTCGTAGGATGCGTCAGAATACTTGGAAATGTGAGTAGTTTGTCAGGCGAATTCCTTAATTGAAATATAAGTAAAAATATCTTTTCATACTATACTTGTGAAATTCGAGAGCTCGAAAAATTTCAAGATTGGCATTTTTTTAAGACTTCTAACTTAGTTTGCCTGCGAAATGTAACCAATGTTTATGGAGAATTATTTACGTGACAATCGAATTCACAACCACAATGAATTGATTGCTGTCATTAAGTAATTGCAAACGACCTTGTGCCTAAAGTCCATCCTTTTTTTCAGAAATCTCTGTCTGGACTTTTCCGTTCGCTGTATTCTAAGAATCTTCTTCAACTTGCCGTTTGTATGACATAATCACTTGTGTGAACATGTGTTTGCTGAGAATAGTCTGTAAAAGTTTCAGATTAACTATATCATAGCCTGTTCTTATGTTCTTGTTTACCTGCCTTCATAAGTGTTGTCTGCTGGTGCTTAGATGGATATATTAGACAACAATTACACATCAATTGAATGCTGTATTGTCAAGCTGTTAGAAAGGAGAGATTTAAAAAATGTTTCAGGACGGCTATTAAAACACGGGTTTTCGAACATAGCTTCAAAACACTGATGTTCCAAAGCTTGTTTTCAAAGACTGCTATACTTTGTAAGCATGAGCCTTTATCATGTGTTGTTAATATTGTTGTATAACCTCGTGTCTAATCATGATTATAGGTTATGTGGAAAACCCTAAACCCTGTATCAACTGACGGTTTATACACGGCGAGAGCAGATTAAGACAAGTGAAATAATGATCATGCGGTTTATCCATGGTTCACTCGAGAGGCCAATGCGAACGCGCAGAATACCATCAAGAAATAAAGTTGACACCGAAAAATTGAAGTAATGTACTGTAATTTTAACTTTAGATGTATTAAACTTTCGAATGGTATGTCATCGACGTTAAAGGTCGTCTAATTAGCTCATCAAAACAGATTTTGAGGCTGCTTATTCACTTGATTGGCTGTTGAATCGATGCATAATGTTGGAACAAGAGCCTAAAACAAAACAGCATCATGCTTTAGATCCGAAAACATTAAAAACATGATTTCAAAACAGTTGAATAAATTAGCACTACCTTGATCTTTTGTCTGTCACAGCACTATTCTACATGCCGACGTATCAGCTCAGTAGCCAGAACGAGCTTCTGCAGGGAACGAGACTGAAAACGGACTTTCTCAGGATGATGCCTACTACGAATTCGAACGTCTGTTTAGTTCTACCCGGTTCCTAGCCGCAAAAACGCATATAAATCCAAAGGGAAGTAGATTGAAGTTTCCATATGTTGAGCTAGTGGCATCTGCTCAGACGATGAGGTCAGAGAAAGTATGATCAAGCTGCTGACACGCTTCATGTCATTCAAAAAGTACTTGTCCGATCTGCATAAAAGCCTTGGTGTGCCAGTTAAAAATATCCTCGCCTACGCTTGAAGTTTTTGTGACGATTGTGCAGATTTGAGACAATTTTGAAAGCGTGGGAGGAGAAAACCCATAAGTACTGCAATATCAGCTAAAACTACCATACGATCTATGGAACATGTCCGTTGTTATTGTACATGTAAATAACGAATTCCAAATTCATTTCAACAAATGAAAAATGACAAATTTTCTTAACTTGCATGACTTACTCTGTACCTTCATTATTTAATTAAACGCGTTGTGTGCATTGGTAAACATGCATAGAGAGGTCAATGTGTCTATTTGCTCTGATATTCAGTTGATTAGAAAGATAATGCAGCTCTAAGATTGAGTTTCCTTAAATGCCAACTTCAAGACAGGAAATAATTCAGGCAGTGTCAAATGATTCTTATTAACACATAACTGCTGCTTTACACTTATTTTTACCAAGTTTTGAAACATAGAGTGGATATATTAGGGAGAGTGGTAACTCCGCATTTATTAAATGCACAATGTGTATACATTTTCGATTTTATTAAATAAAGTCGAGGAGAATACAATTGGGTTTTGTTACCAAATGTGAATTATGCAAATTTTTGAGGTTTTGAAGAAACTTCCACGGAATTGACTGATCATGATTGTAATGCAGAAGGAATAATAGTATTTTACAGATCCTCGGTGCCATGACAGCCTTGGAGAGGTAGCGTTTGTTAAATTAGAAATTCGACAGGATTATACTTTCATGCTCAACTTCAAGAGTATTTTCTTTAGCGTGATGACATCACAAGCAACCTGCCACTGGTAGATTAAAAGAACACAATGAAAGACAATGATTTAAATTAACTCTAAAATGTGTAAATGGGTCCACATCGCTATTCAAATTCAAGAAATGAAGCATATATTTAGTGAATCATAAAATCATGCCGATGAAAATTGAATTAAAACTTGAAATATATATGTTTTAAAATATATATGTAATATATATAATATATTTATATATATATACTCGTTTGATATGAGCTATAGTATCGTAAAGTGCTCAATGCAAAATACAGAGCTATTTATAATAAATCAAAAGAATTAATTACGCAACTTCGAGTATACTAAAAGTTTCATGTTAATACAATCTTCAAAGCGTAGAAAAGGATAAGTTATTCAAAAGATGGTAGAGGATACGAATTACAAAAATGACCGTGATATTTGATGACGGTATAGTTATGATGTAATGTTTAATGTGTATGTTGAGATATCATTTCACACTTGATAACAGGAATTTACGTCTATGTCTACATGTTGATATCAATTCACTTTTCTTGTTCAGTAGGTCTTTTTCTTTATAGGTAAGGATGTAGTATTTCTCTAAGAGACATAGATTGCATCGTCTTGTTCCACATTTGTATGGTGTCGTTTTTGTTCCAGTATTTCCCATTTCACTTCGTATTTTTTGTTGTTGTTATTTAGCGACCATATTAGTTTGGATAATGCTGTTTCGTTCTCATAATTCAAGTTGGTAAAAGACGTCTTGTGATTTCTGTATCGTGTTTTAAAGTCATTTTCTGTTTGTCCAATATATACCATTTTTTCATTGTCATCTGTAGTTACTGTTGCTTTATAAACTACGCATCTTGTTAGGCATTTGTTTTGTAGTGGACACTGTTGTTTGTTTCTACAATTGCATTGACTTTGGATGGGTTCATTGTTTCGTTCATCTTTGTTTTTGATTAATACCTTTGAGTTATGTTGTTTGATAATATTTTTCATGTTTGGCATACAACTATAACTGAGTTTTACATTGTTCTTGTTGAATATAGTTTTGTACTTATGATTGGCTGGGAAGTGTTTGTTTATAAAATGATAGAAATTTATGTCCAATATTCGTTTTCACGTTCTGACTAAAGGGTGGGTTGAACCAAATTATATTTCTCTTTCTTCTACTTCTGCTTTTTGATGGTTTGAATTCTAGGTTGTAATTATGTCCACTTTTATTTAATGCATTTTGGTAATGTTGTTTCACTTTGTTGAATTCGTTCTTGTCAGATGATAATGAGGACACTCTTTTTTCTATCATGAGAGGCACTTGTTTGATGATACTCGGGGGATGGTTTGATTTTGTGTTTATGTATTGGGTTACATCGCTTGGCTTGATGTACGGTCTGTATTTTCCGGTTGGCAAATCGAGATGAACATCAAGGAAGTCGGTTGTTTTGATGTTAGTTTCGACAGTGATCTTTAACTTGTGGTCTTGAAATATTTTGATAATATCCTTCCTTGATTTGTCAGAGTCAGGTCCTGAAGCATCGTTTAGGACTGCAATGCCATCATCCCGGAATAATCCAATGTTGTTTCGACCAAAACGTCTTTCTAATTTGCTCAGGAGAAAAAGTCCGACTAAATCCCAGGTCTCTGCACAATCAAAACAAACACTTCCCAGCCAATCAAAAGTACAAACA
>CAJQUW010000158.1:600000-769086 GCA_907163375.1 Prostheceraeus crozeri | reverse complement strand
ACAATAGGGGGCTAAAAAGTAGTCAATCCATTGAAGAGCACCTTCTGGAGACACTATTCACGTCCGAGACTATAGGTCGCCCCGGAGGCATAGCGGTTGTAGGCCATTCATTCTTATGAATCTTCGGCCAGTATTATAAAAGTCCGAAATACAAGGGTCTGTAGGAGGTCATAAGAGCTAGCATCTCACGCTTTGTAAGAAAGTGGGTGTCGTTACAAGTAACGTAAAAAACGTGACAATTTAGCTTTCATAGAATGAGCAAGGTTAGAGTCGATGGGTGTGTAAAAGTCATCATTAGCAAGCTGTCTATAGCACTTCAGAGTTATATTCTTCCTTTGGGACAATCATCCAACCTTTGCCTTTAATCAACCGGCGTAACCACGATCGATGTATCATGCGATAAACGCTCAAGTTCAACAGTCTCATCACTGCTCAGATTGCTAGTTGGATAACACCTTGGACAGTTTCGTAAAAAAACGACGAACAGCCGAAAAAACATTATCACATTTGCTTTTTAAGAAAAGGAGGTACACTGTTGGGATGCGGATGCGCACCAGTAACAAAATTAAAGCGCCTGTTGAACACATTATTTCCAGCTAAAAATCTCCATTTATATTTGCGGAGAAAATCTTGAAACACCCGATAAGATGCCACAATGGCAAGAATTAGCAGGGGTAGGAATAAATTTGCAACCTCTATTTAGCAAACTTAACGTACTGTCATTAACACAAAAATTATTGTCGTTATACAGACGTTATCAAATTTTCGAATGCTGCTGACAGTTTGCCCTAGCGCTTAGAACAAAAAAGACTTCAAGCAGTTAAATGCGATGATCCTATTTTCCTCTGACCAAGAATCATGGAGTGCACAAAAGTCGTCTGGTAATTTAATAATTTGACAACCGCCTGGACTGCGAGTAATTATTAATTGATTAAGATCTTCGATATTCTTTTTTTCAGACAAAGAGCAGTCTTGGCTACATGTACTCAGCATGACAAAAAGTTTTGACGAAGGGAATGCCTTTCTAGCGGAAAAAAGAATGTTTCTCAGACAATTAAAATTAGTTGTCGGCTGGTTCCCTTTGTCAAGAAGCGAAAGACAAATGATGAAGGATTTTATATTAGAATGCACATTCTCACATACAGCTGTTGCCACTTGCTTGAAAAAATAAAGGCGACCGGATTTATCAGAAAGAACACTGACATCCTCATGCTGGAACTCCTTGAGATTCGCATCCCCGAAGATTATCACAGATTTTGAGAAATCAATTGAATTGCACGCAATAGAAATGCGAGATGGCCCTTGAGATCGGTCACACACAATGGAACCAAACAGATTTGACTGTGAAAATCCACTGCTTTGAGGAGCGTTGCTGCTGGTACTCATTTGCGCTTCCGGTTCCGCTGAAGGTGGAGGCTTCTCTGGTTGAGAGGGTGGAGGAAGATGCTCTGTCTCGTCATTTGTCGTAGATGCTCGAAGGGGCTCTTTAGGAGAGTCAATCTCGGGACTCGTCGAGGCCTCAGTGGTAGCAGGGCCAGTACTCACTTCGGTAAGAGTGATGCAGTCGTCTTTCTCTGCCCCTTTGGTAGAAGGGGTTGCACGCTGATCCGCCAACATTGAAGCTGCCCTGGAAGCTGCTGCTTTGGCCGCTGCTGCAGAAGCCGAGAGAACAGAGTTGAGAGTTTGGGTATGTCCTCTTGCCGAAGAAGATGCTGAAGGAGTCTGAGTCTGCTGATCCTTGAGTGAAGGAGTGAAAGTTACGCTTCGGATACTCAAAGGCTGAGTAGTGCTGCTTCCAGAGTTTCTTGAGGACTGAGCTGCTACATTTGGAAGGGAATTGTCAGGATCTTCCATTTTTTGATGACAACGGATCAGCGCCAACGCTTCTTCTAATTTTTCTTCGGACAACTTAGCGCCCAGTTGTCGTTTGGCCCACCGAGTGATGAAAGCGATTGATGTTTCCATCAAAGAGCTGGTCATTGAGTTAGTTCTGAGGAAAGCCAAAGAATCATTGATTGCTTCAACGTAATGTTCCTTCAAGGAGGCTAATATTGCATTACCCCACGTTTGAGTGATTTCTTGCACCTGTGCTTTGAAGAAGTCGTTAATAAATGCTGGTCTAACTGAATATTCTAGAATTACCGCTTTCTTACGCAGAGAGGGTGGCAGTCCACTGTCGAGTTGTTGAAGATGATGGGTGGACTTGATAATGCAGAATTGCTCTCTGGTGATTGGGAAAACCTGAGGTGGAATTGCATGCTGTCTTGTATGATTTCGAGAAACAGCGGTAGAGTACGAATAATGGTCACGCCGAGAAGGGGGTCCATTGTCACTTCTATGCGAGTTATCATAGCGCCGTGGCTGCAAACGGCTTCGGGAGTTACCATGATATGGAGGCTGAATACGTCTTCGAGAGTGTGATGGATGGTGTTCATAATGATTACTTGGAAAAAACGTTCTTGTCATTGAGGCTGGGTCCTGGACGATCGAGTATGTAGAGAGATGCAAGGATAAATCCTTACAGGTGCCGCGCACACCTGCCCAATTTCCAAGAACGAATTTAAAATGAAAACCACTGTAGTTTGGAGGACCGGTTTCGTGAAAATACTTTATCAACTCCGAATTATACAGAAGCAGCAAGCTGACAATAGATTGCTTGCATTTTATACATTTCAGCGATTACAATTCAAGATAGAACGTAGATTGCGTTGTGCTTTGAAGGAACCTCGGATCTTACAGTCAGGCAGCAATTTTCTACACAAGCTTAACACTCTTTGACTACAGTCACTGTATGGAACAATCAAATTGACAGGGCGATCAATACATGTTAGAATGTTCAAGCCTTTGGGTCTAAGCGTATCGAGCCGTCGTATCCACATTGTTTCTTTCTGTACTCTTTTGTATTCATTGTCACATTGTTCGATAGCTGTGAAGAAGAAGTCAGCGATGGAGCAGTCTGCATTGAAATGTTCAGCCACAGATGTTTGATAATTGGACAGAATGTCATTAACATGTTCGGAAATGCGTGCTTGTAAATTTCTAGAGGTTTGGCCCACGTACATCTTGTCACACTTCTTGCACTGTATCAAGTAAATTACACCAACAACTTTACAATTAAGAAAATGTAAAAGAGGATAAAAATCTTTCTTACAACCAACAAAGTAAGTTTTCCTACTAAAAACACATATACAGTTAAAGGAATCTGTACAAGGAAAAAAGCCAGTGTTCCAGTTGCTGGGGTGTATTGAAGTAAGTTTAAAAATCTTTCTTTCAGCGTTCCTAATTTGGCTGCGAGTGTAGCCTTGTCGACGCCAGTGTGGAAATACTAAACGCTTAGTGGCTTTGAAATCACGGTAAGTAGAGCTTCTAGTGACCCAACGGTACACCTCACCCGATAACAAATTTTTAAAAACATGGGGAGGATGGTAAGAGTCAGGCTGCAGTATGCTGAAAGTATCAGTTGGCTTAAACCCGATACTATGATAAATCAAATTATTACAAATATACAAATTCAAATCAAGAAAACGAATACTGACAGGCGAATAGTGTAAAGTTACAGAAATGGACGGATGAAAACTATTTACAAAGTCGACAAAAGTCAAAAGTTCGCTTTC
The DNA here is from genome assembly GCA_907163375.1 of Prostheceraeus crozeri. Classification (NCBI taxonomy): domain Eukaryota; kingdom Metazoa; phylum Platyhelminthes; order Polycladida; family Euryleptidae; genus Prostheceraeus; species Prostheceraeus crozeri. The sequence continues at coordinate 765,472 of CAJQUW010000158.1, read as the reverse complement.
AGTATAAGTCCAAACGCCAAAAACGTCATCAATATATCTAACCCAAAATAATGGGTGCTTTGGAAGTTCAAAAAAATTGCTTTCCCACTCATTTAAAAATATATTGGCATAGGAAGCTCCGAATGCACTACCCATGGAAACGCCCTGGGTTTGCAGAAAGTTCTCATCACCATACATAAAATCATTGTGGTTGAGCAAAAGTTTAAGCATGGACAAAATAGTTAAATCGGGACGCTTGTCATCTTTATGTCTTAGGAAAGCTTTGCTAACAGCGTTGACACCCTCATTTGTAGGGATATTTGTGTACAACGATCGAATATCTAGGGTGAATAAGATCGCGTTATCCGGAATAGACAAAGTTCTTAGAGTAGCAATTAAATGCAGAGAGTCGCGGATGTAAGTTGAGCACATTTTAACAATAGGGGCTAAAAAGTAGTCAATCATTGAAGAGCACCTTCTGGAGACACTATTCACGTCCGAGACTATAGGTCGCCCCGGAGGCATAGCGGTTGTAGGCCATTCATTCTTATGAATCTTCGGCAGTATATAAAACGTCCGAATACAAGGGTCTGTAGGAGGCATAAGAGCTAGCATCTCACGCTTTGTAAGAAAGTGGGTGTCGTACAAGTAACGTAAAAAACGTGACAATTTAGCTTTCATAGAATGAGCAAGGTTAGAGTCGATGGGTGTGTAAAAGTCATCATTAGCAAGCTGTCTATACACTTCAGAGTTATATTCTTCCTTTGGGACAATCATCCAACCTTTGCCTTTATCAACCGGCGTAACCACGATCGATGTATCATGCGATAAACGCTCAAGTTCAACAGTCTCATCACTGCTCAGATTGCTAGTTGGATAACACCTTGGACAGTTTCGTAAAAAACGACGAACAGCCGAAAAAACATTATCACATTTGCTTTTTAAGAAAGGAGGTACACTGTTGGGATGCGGATGCGCACCAGTAACAAAATTAAAGCGCCTGTTGAACACATTATTTCCAGCTAAAAATCTCCATTTATATTTGCGGAGAAAATCTTGAACACCCGATAAGATGCCACAATGGCAAGAATTAGCAGGGGTAGGAATAAATTTGCAACCTCTATTTAGCAAACTTAACGTACTGTCATTAACACAAAAATTATTGTCGGTTATACAGACGTTATCAAATTTTCGAATGCTGCTGACAGTTTGCCTAGCGCTTAGAACAAAAAAGACTTCAAGCAGTTAAATGCGATGATCCTATTTTCCTCTGACCAAGAATCATGGAGTGCACAAAAGTCGTCTGGTAATTTAATAATTTGACAACCGCCTGGACTGCGAGTAATTATTAATTGATTAAGATCTTCGATATTCTTTTTTTCAGACAAAGAGCAGTCTTGGCTACATGTACTCAGCATGACAAAAAGTTTTGACGAAGGGAATGCCTTTCTAGCGGAAAAAAGAATGTTTCTCAGACAATTAAAATTAGTTGTCGGCTGGTTCCCTTTGTCAAGAAGCGAAAGACAAATGATGAAGGATTTTATATTAGAATGCACATTCTCACATACAGCTGTTGCCACTTGCTTGAAAAAATAAAGGCGACCGGATTTATCAGAAAGAACACTGACATCCTCATGCTGGAACTCCTTGAGATTCGCATCCCCGAAGATTATCACAGATTTTGAGAAATCAATTGAATTGCACGCAATAGAAATGCGAGATGGCCCTTGAGATCGGTCACACACAATGGAACCAAACAGATTTGACTGTGAAAATCCACTGCTTTGAGGAGCGTTGCTGCTGGTACTCATTTGCGCTTCCGGTTCCGCTGAAGGTGGAGGCTTCTCTGGTTGAGAGGGTGGAGGAAGATGCTCTGTCTCGTCATTTGTCGTAGATGCTCGAAGGGGCTCTTTAGGAGAGTCAATCTCGGGACTCGTCGAGGCCTCAGTGGTAGCAGGGCCAGTACTCACTTCGGTAAGAGTGATGCAGTCGTCTTTCTCTGCCCCTTTGGTAGAAGGGGTTGCACGCTGATCCGCCAACATTGAAGCTGCCCTGGAAGCTGCTGCTTTGGCCGCTGCTGCAGAAGCCGAGAGAACAGAGTTGAGAGTTTGGGTATGTCCTCTTGCCGAAGAAGATGCTGAAGGAGTCTGAGTCTGCTGATCCTTGAGTGAAGGAGTGAAAGTTACGCTTCGGATACTCAAAGGCTGAGTAGTGCTGCTTCCAGAGTTTCTTGAGGACTGAGCTGCTACATTTGGAAGGGAATTGTCAGGATCTTCCATTTTTTGATGACAACGGATCAGCGCCAACGCTTCTTCTAATTTTTCTTCGGACAACTTAGCGCCCAGTTGTCGTTTGGCCCACCGAGTGATGAAAGCGATTGATGTTTCCATCAAAGAGCTGGTCATTGAGTTAGTTCTGAGGAAAGCCAAAGAATCATTGATTGCTTCAACGTAATGTTCCTTCAAGGAGGCTAATATTGCATTACCCCACGTTTGAGTGATTTCTTGCACCTGTGCTTTGAAGAAGTCGTTAATAAATGCTGGTCTAACTGAATATTCTAGAATTACCGCTTTCTTACGCAGAGAGGGTGGCAGTCCACTGTCGAGTTGTTGAAGATGATGGGTGGACTTGATAATGCAGAATTGCTCTCTGGTGATTGGGAAAACCTGAGGTGGAATTGCATGCTGTCTTGTATGATTTCGAGAAACAGCGGTAGAGTACGAATAATGGTCACGCCGAGAAGGGGGTCCATTGTCACTTCTATGCGAGTTATCATAGCGCCGTGGCTGCAAACGGCTTCGGGAGTTACCATGATATGGAGGCTGAATACGTCTTCGAGAGTGTGATGGATGGTGTTCATAATGATTACTTGGAAAAAACGTTCTTGTCATTGAGGCTGGGTCCTGGACGATCGAGTATGTAGAGAGATGCAAGGATAAATCCTTACAGGTGCCGCGCACACCTGCCCAATTTCCAAGAACGAATTTAAAATGAAAACCACTGTAGTTTGGAGGACCGGTTTCGTGAAAATACTTTATCAACTCCGAATTATACAGAAGCAGCAAGCTGACAATAGATTGCTTGCATTTTATACATTTCAGCGATTACAATTCAAGATAGAACGTAGATTGCGTTGTGCTTTGAAGGAACCTCGGATCTTACAGTCAGGCAGCAATTTTCTACACAAGCTTAACACTCTTTGACTACAGTCACTGTATGGAACAATCAAATTGACAGGGCGATCAATACATGTTAGAATGTTCAAGCCTTTGGGTCTAAGCGTATCGAGCCGTCGTATCCACATTGTTTCTTTCTGTACTCTTTTGTATTCATTGTCACATTGTTCGATAGCTGTGAAGAAGAAGTCAGCGATGGAGCAGTCTGCATTGAAATGTTCAGCCACAGATGTTTGATAATTGGACAGAATGTCATTAACATGTTCGGAAATGCGTGCTTGTAAATTTCTAGAGGTTTGGCCCACGTACATCTTGTCACACTTCTTGCACTGTATCAAGTAAATTACACCAACAACTTTACAATTAAGAAAATGTAAAAGAGGATAAAAATCTTTCTTACAACCAACAAAGTAAGTTTTCCTACTAAAAACACATATACAGTTAAAGGAATCTGTACAAGGAAAAAAGCCAGTGTTCCAGTTGCTGGGGTGTATTGAAGTAAGTTTAAAAATCTTTCTTTCAGCGTTCCTAATTTGGCTGCGAGTGTAGCCTTGTCGACGCCAGTGTGGAAATACTAAACGCTTAGTGGCTTTGAAATCACGGTAAGTAGAGCTTCTAGTGACCCAACGGTACACCTCACCCGATAACAAATTTTTAAAAACATGGGGAGGATGGTAAGAGTCAGGCTGCAGTATGCTGAAAGTATCAGTTGGCTTAAACCCGATACTATGATAAATCAAATTATTACAAATATACAAATTCAAATCAAGAAAACGAATACTGACAGGCGAATAGTGTAAAGTTACAGAAATGGACGGATGAAAACTATTTACAAAGTCGACAAAAGTCAAAAGTTCGCTTTCAGTATAAGTCCAAACGCCAAAAACGTCATCAATATATCTAACCCAAAATAATGGGTGCTTTGGAAGTTCAAAAAAATTGCTTTCCCACTCATTTAAAAATATATTGGCATAGGAAGCTCCGAATGCACTACCCATGGAAACGCCCTGGGTTTGCAGAAAGTTCTCATCACCATACATAAAATCATTGTGGTTGAGCAAAAGTTTAAGCATGGACAAAATAGTTAAATCGGGACGCTTGTCATCTTTATGTCTTAGGAAAGCTTTGCTAACAGCGTTGACACCCTCATTTGTAGGGATATTTGTGTACAACGATCGAATATCTAGGGTGAATAAGATCGCGTTATCCGGAATAGACAAAGTTCTTAGAGTAGCAATTAAATGCAGAGAGTCGCGGATGTAAGTTGAGCACATTTTAACAATAGGGGCTAAAAAGTAGTCAATCATTGAAGAGCACCTTCTGGAGACACTATTCACGTCCGAGACTATAGGTCGCCCCGGAGGCATAGCGGTTGTAGGCCATTCATTCTTATGAATCTTCGGCAGTATATAAAACGTCCGAATACAAGGGTCTGTAGGAGGCATAAGAGCTAGCATCTCACGCTTTGTAAGAAAGTGGGTGTCGTACAAGTAACGTAAAAAACGTGACAATTTAGCTTTCATAGAATGAGCAAGGTTAGAGTCGATGGGTGTGTAAAAGTCATCATTAGCAAGCTGTCTATACACTTCAGAGTTATATTCTTCCTTTGGGACAATCATCCAACCTTTGCCTTTATCAACCGGCGTAACCACGATCGATGTATCATGCGATAAACGCTCAAGTTCAACAGTCTCATCACTGCTCAGATTGCTAGTTGGATAACACCTTGGACAGTTTCGTAAAAAACGACGAACAGCCGAAAAAACATTATCACATTTGCTTTTTAAGAAAGGAGGTACACTGTTGGGATGCGGATGCGCACCAGTAACAAAATTAAAGCGCCTGTTGAACACATTATTTCCAGCTAAAAATCTCCATTTATATTTGCGGAGAAAATCTTGAACACCCGATAAGATGCCACAATGGCAAGAATTAGCAGGGGTAGGAATAAATTTGCAACCTCTATTTAGCAAACTTAACGTACTGTCATTAACACAAAAATTATTGTCGGTTATACAGACGTTATCAAATTTTCGAATGCTGCTGACAGTTTGCCTAGCGCTTAGAACAAAAAAGACTTCAAGCAGTTAAATGCGATGATCCTATTTTCCTCTGACCAAGAATCATGGAGTGCACAAAAGTCGTCTGGTAATTTAATAATTTGACAACCGCCTGGACTGCGAGTAATTATTAATTGATTAAGATCTTCGATATTCTTTTTTTCAGACAAAGAGCAGTCTTGGCTACATGTACTCAGCATGACAAAAAGTTTTGACGAAGGGAATGCCTTTCTAGCGGAAAAAAGAATGTTTCTCAGACAATTAAAATTAGTTGTCGGCTGGTTCCCTTTGTCAAGAAGCGAAAGACAAATGATGAAGGATTTTATATTAGAATGCACATTCTCACATACAGCTGTTGCCACTTGCTTGAAAAAATAAAGGCGACCGGATTTATCAGAAAGAACACTGACATCCTCATGCTGGAACTCCTTGAGATTCGCATCCCCGAAGATTATCACAGATTTTGAGAAATCAATTGAATTGCACGCAATAGAAATGCGAGATGGCCCTTGAGATCGGTCACACACAATGGAACCAAACAGATTTGACTGTGAAAATCCACTGCTTTGAGGAGCGTTGCTGCTGGTACTCATTTGCGCTTCCGGTTCCGCTGAAGGTGGAGGCTTCTCTGGTTGAGAGGGTGGAGGAAGATGCTCTGTCTCGTCATTTGTCGTAGATGCTCGAAGGGGCTCTTTAGGAGAGTCAATCTCGGGACTCGTCGAGGCCTCAGTGGTAGCAGGGCCAGTACTCACTTCGGTAAGAGTGATGCAGTCGTCTTTCTCTGCCCCTTTGGTAGAAGGGGTTGCACGCTGATCCGCCAACATTGAAGCTGCCCTGGAAGCTGCTGCTTTGGCCGCTGCTGCAGAAGCCGAGAGAACAGAGTTGAGAGTTTGGGTATGTCCTCTTGCCGAAGAAGATGCTGAAGGAGTCTGAGTCTGCTGATCCTTGAGTGAAGGAGTGAAAGTTACGCTTCGGATACTCAAAGGCTGAGTAGTGCTGCTTCCAGAGTTTCTTGAGGACTGAGCTGCTACATTTGGAAGGGAATTGTCAGGATCTTCCATTTTTTGATGACAACGGATCAGCGCCAACGCTTCTTCTAATTTTTCTTCGGACAACTTAGCGCCCAGTTGTCGTTTGGCCCACCGAGTGATGAAAGCGATTGATGTTTCCATCAAAGAGCTGGTCATTGAGTTAGTTCTGAGGAAAGCCAAAGAATCATTGATTGCTTCAACGTAATGTTCCTTCAAGGAGGCTAATATTGCATTACCCCACGTTTGAGTGATTTCTTGCACCTGTGCTTTGAAGAAGTCGTTAATAAATGCTGGTCTAACTGAATATTCTAGAATTACCGCTTTCTTACGCAGAGAGGGTGGCAGTCCACTGTCGAGTTGTTGAAGATGATGGGTGGACTTGATAATGCAGAATTGCTCTCTGGTGATTGGGAAAACCTGAGGTGGAATTGCATGCTGTCTTGTATGATTTCGAGAAACAGCGGTAGAGTACGAATAATGGTCACGCCGAGAAGGGGGTCCATTGTCACTTCTATGCGAGTTATCATAGCGCCGTGGCTGCAAACGGCTTCGGGAGTTACCATGATATGGAGGCTGAATACGTCTTCGAGAGTGTGATGGATGGTGTTCATAATGATTACTTGGAAAAAACGTTCTTGTCATTGAGGCTGGGTCCTGGACGATCGAGTATGTAGAGAGATGCAAGGATAAATCCTTACAGGTGCCGCGCACACCTGCCCAATTTCCAAGAACGAATTTAAAATGAAAACCACTGTAGTTTGGAGGACCGGTTTCGTGAAAATACTTTATCAACTCCGAATTATACAGAAGCAGCAAGCTGACAATAGATTGCTTGCATTTTATACATTTCAGCGATTACAATTCAAGATAGAACGTAGATTGCGTTGTGCTTTGAAGGAACCTCGGATCTTACAGTCAGGCAGCAATTTTCTACACAAGCTTAACACTCTTTGACTACAGTCACTGTATGGAACAATCAAATTGACAGGGCGATCAATACATGTTAGAATGTTCAAGCCTTTGGGTCTAAGCGTATCGAGCCGTCGTATCCACATTGTTTCTTTCTGTACTCTTTTGTATTCATTGTCACATTGTTCGATAGCTGTGAAGAAGAAGTCAGCGATGGAGCAGTCTGCATTGAAATGTTCAGCCACAGATGTTTGATAATTGGACAGAATGTCATTAACATGTTCGGAAATGCGTGCTTGTAAATTTCTAGAGGTTTGGCCCACGTACATCTTGTCACACTTCTTGCACTGTATCAAGTAAATTACACCAACAACTTTACAATTAAGAAAATGTAAAAGAGGATAAAAATCTTTCTTACAACCAACAAAGTAAGTTTTCCTACTAAAAACACATATACAGTTAAAGGAATCTGTACAAGGAAAAAAGCCAGTGTTCCAGTTGCTGGGGTGTATTGAAGTAAGTTTAAAAATCTTTCTTTCAGCGTTCCTAATTTGGCTGCGAGTGTAGCCTTGTCGACGCCAGTGTGGAAATACTAAACGCTTAGTGGCTTTGAAATCACGGTAAGTAGAGCTTCTAGTGACCCAACGGTACACCTCACCCGATAACAAATTTTTAAAAACATGGGGAGGATGGTAAGAGTCAGGCTGCAGTATGCTGAAAGTATCAGTTGGCTTAAACCCGATACTATGATAAATCAAATTATTACAAATATACAAATTCAAATCAAGAAAACGAATACTGACAGGCGAATAGTGTAAAGTTACAGAAATGGACGGATGAAAACTATTTACAAAGTCGACAAAAGTCAAAAGTTCGCTTTCAGTATAAGTCCAAACGCCAAAAACGTCATCAATATATCTAACCCAAAATAATGGGTGCTTTGGAAGTTCAAAAAAATTGCTTTCCCACTCATTTAAAAATATATTGGCATAGGAAGCTCCGAATGCACTACCCATGGAAACGCCCTGGGTTTGCAGAAAGTTCTCATCACCATACATAAAATCATTGTGGTTGAGCAAAAGTTTAAGCATGGACAAAATAGTTAAATCGGGACGCTTGTCATCTTTATGTCTTAGGAAAGCTTTGCTAACAGCGTTGACACCCTCATTTGTAGGGATATTTGTGTACAACGATCGAATATCTAGGGTGAATAAGATCGCGTTATCCGGAATAGACAAAGTTCTTAGAGTAGCAATTAAATGCAGAGAGTCGCGGATGTAAGTTGAGCACATTTTAACAATAGGGGCTAAAAAGTAGTCAATCATTGAAGAGCACCTTCTGGAGACACTATTCACGTCCGAGACTATAGGTCGCCCCGGAGGCATAGCGGTTGTAGGCCATTCATTCTTATGAATCTTCGGCAGTATATAAAACGTCCGAATACAAGGGTCTGTAGGAGGCATAAGAGCTAGCATCTCACGCTTTGTAAGAAAGTGGGTGTCGTACAAGTAACGTAAAAAACGTGACAATTTAGCTTTCATAGAATGAGCAAGGTTAGAGTCGATGGGTGTGTAAAAGTCATCATTAGCAAGCTGTCTATACACTTCAGAGTTATATTCTTCCTTTGGGACAATCATCCAACCTTTGCCTTTATCAACCGGCGTAACCACGATCGATGTATCATGCGATAAACGCTCAAGTTCAACAGTCTCATCACTGCTCAGATTGCTAGTTGGATAACACCTTGGACAGTTTCGTAAAAAACGACGAACAGCCGAAAAAACATTATCACATTTGCTTTTTAAGAAAGGAGGTACACTGTTGGGATGCGGATGCGCACCAGTAACAAAATTAAAGCGCCTGTTGAACACATTATTTCCAGCTAAAAATCTCCATTTATATTTGCGGAGAAAATCTTGAACACCCGATAAGATGCCACAATGGCAAGAATTAGCAGGGGTAGGAATAAATTTGCAACCTCTATTTAGCAAACTTAACGTACTGTCATTAACACAAAAATTATTGTCGGTTATACAGACGTTATCAAATTTTCGAATGCTGCTGACAGTTTGCCTAGCGCTTAGAACAAAAAAGACTTCAAGCAGTTAAATGCGATGATCCTATTTTCCTCTGACCAAGAATCATGGAGTGCACAAAAGTCGTCTGGTAATTTAATAATTTGACAACCGCCTGGACTGCGAGTAATTATTAATTGATTAAGATCTTCGATATTCTTTTTTTCAGACAAAGAGCAGTCTTGGCTACATGTACTCAGCATGACAAAAAGTTTTGACGAAGGGAATGCCTTTCTAGCGGAAAAAAGAATGTTTCTCAGACAATTAAAATTAGTTGTCGGCTGGTTCCCTTTGTCAAGAAGCGAAAGACAAATGATGAAGGATTTTATATTAGAATGCACATTCTCACATACAGCTGTTGCCACTTGCTTGAAAAAATAAAGGCGACCGGATTTATCAGAAAGAACACTGACATCCTCATGCTGGAACTCCTTGAGATTCGCATCCCCGAAGATTATCACAGATTTTGAGAAATCAATTGAATTGCACGCAATAGAAATGCGAGATGGCCCTTGAGATCGGTCACACACAATGGAACCAAACAGATTTGACTGTGAAAATCCACTGCTTTGAGGAGCGTTGCTGCTGGTACTCATTTGCGCTTCCGGTTCCGCTGAAGGTGGAGGCTTCTCTGGTTGAGAGGGTGGAGGAAGATGCTCTGTCTCGTCATTTGTCGTAGATGCTCGAAGGGGCTCTTTAGGAGAGTCAATCTCGGGACTCGTCGAGGCCTCAGTGGTAGCAGGGCCAGTACTCACTTCGGTAAGAGTGATGCAGTCGTCTTTCTCTGCCCCTTTGGTAGAAGGGGTTGCACGCTGATCCGCCAACATTGAAGCTGCCCTGGAAGCTGCTGCTTTGGCCGCTGCTGCAGAAGCCGAGAGAACAGAGTTGAGAGTTTGGGTATGTCCTCTTGCCGAAGAAGATGCTGAAGGAGTCTGAGTCTGCTGATCCTTGAGTGAAGGAGTGAAAGTTACGCTTCGGATACTCAAAGGCTGAGTAGTGCTGCTTCCAGAGTTTCTTGAGGACTGAGCTGCTACATTTGGAAGGGAATTGTCAGGATCTTCCATTTTTTGATGACAACGGATCAGCGCCAACGCTTCTTCTAATTTTTCTTCGGACAACTTAGCGCCCAGTTGTCGTTTGGCCCACCGAGTGATGAAAGCGATTGATGTTTCCATCAAAGAGCTGGTCATTGAGTTAGTTCTGAGGAAAGCCAAAGAATCATTGATTGCTTCAACGTAATGTTCCTTCAAGGAGGCTAATATTGCATTACCCCACGTTTGAGTGATTTCTTGCACCTGTGCTTTGAAGAAGTCGTTAATAAATGCTGGTCTAACTGAATATTCTAGAATTACCGCTTTCTTACGCAGAGAGGGTGGCAGTCCACTGTCGAGTTGTTGAAGATGATGGGTGGACTTGATAATGCAGAATTGCTCTCTGGTGATTGGGAAAACCTGAGGTGGAATTGCATGCTGTCTTGTATGATTTCGAGAAACAGCGGTAGAGTACGAATAATGGTCACGCCGAGAAGGGGGTCCATTGTCACTTCTATGCGAGTTATCATAGCGCCGTGGCTGCAAACGGCTTCGGGAGTTACCATGATATGGAGGCTGAATACGTCTTCGAGAGTGTGATGGATGGTGTTCATAATGATTACTTGGAAAAAACGTTCTTGTCATTGAGGCTGGGTCCTGGACGATCGAGTATGTAGAGAGATGCAAGGATAAATCCTTACAGGTGCCGCGCACACCTGCCCAATTTCCAAGAACGAATTTAAAATGAAAACCACTGTAGTTTGGAGGACCGGTTTCGTGAAAATACTTTATCAACTCCGAATTATACAGAAGCAGCAAGCTGACAATAGATTGCTTGCATTTTATACATTTCAGCGATTACAATTCAAGATAGAACGTAGATTGCGTTGTGCTTTGAAGGAACCTCGGATCTTACAGTCAGGCAGCAATTTTCTACACAAGCTTAACACTCTTTGACTACAGTCACTGTATGGAACAATCAAATTGACAGGGCGATCAATACATGTTAGAATGTTCAAGCCTTTGGGTCTAAGCGTATCGAGCCGTCGTATCCACATTGTTTCTTTCTGTACTCTTTTGTATTCATTGTCACATTGTTCGATAGCTGTGAAGAAGAAGTCAGCGATGGAGCAGTCTGCATTGAAATGTTCAGCCACAGATGTTTGATAATTGGACAGAATGTCATTAACATGTTCGGAAATGCGTGCTTGTAAATTTCTAGAGGTTTGGCCCACGTACATCTTGTCACACTTCTTGCACTGTATCAAGTAAATTACACCAACAACTTTACAATTAAGAAAATGTAAAAGAGGATAAAAATCTTTCTTACAACCAACAAAGTAAGTTTTCCTACTAAAAACACATATACAGTTAAAGGAATCTGTACAAGGAAAAAAGCCAGTGTTCCAGTTGCTGGGGTGTATTGAAGTAAGTTTAAAAATCTTTCTTTCAGCGTTCCTAATTTGGCTGCGAGTGTAGCCTTGTCGACGCCAGTGTGGAAATACTAAACGCTTAGTGGCTTTGAAATCACGGTAAGTAGAGCTTCTAGTGACCCAACGGTACACCTCACCCGATAACAAATTTTTAAAAACATGGGGAGGATGGTAAGAGTCAGGCTGCAGTATGCTGAAAGTATCAGTTGGCTTAAACCCGATACTATGATATATATATACGAAGAGAGAGAGAGAGAGAGAGAGAGAGAGAGAGAGAGAGAGAGAGAGAGAGGAGAGAGAGAGAGAGAGAGAGAGAGAGAGAGAGAGAGAGAGAGAGAGAGAGAGAGAGAGAGAGAGAGAGATGAGAGAGAGAGAGAGAGAGAGAGAGAGAGAGAGAGAGAGAGAGAGAGGAGAGAGAGAGAGAGAGAGGAGAGAGAGAGAGAGAGAGAGAGAGAGAGAGAGAGGAGAGAGAGAGAGAGAGAGAGAGAGAGAGAGAGAGAGAGAGAGAGAGAGAGAGAGAGAGAGAGAGAGAGGAGAGAGAGAGAGAGAGAGAGAGAGAGAGAGAGAGAGAGAGAGAGAGAGAGAGAGAGAGAGAGAGGAGAGAGAGAGAGAGAGAGAGAGAGAGAGAGAGAGAGAGAGAGAGAGAGAGAGAGAGAGAGAGAGAGAGAGAGAGAGAGAGAGAGAGAGAGAGAGAGAGGAGAGAGAGAGAGAGAGAGAGAGAGAGGAGAGAGAGAGAGAGAGAGAGAGAGAGAGAGAGAGAGAGAGAGGAGAGAGAGAGAGAGAGAGAGAGAGAGAGGAGAGAGAGAGAGAGAGAGAGAGAGAGAGAGAGAGAGGAGAGAGAGAGAGAGAGAGAGAGAGAGAGAGGAGAGAGAGAGAGAGAAGAGAGAGAGAGAGAGAGAGAGAGGAGAGAGAGAGAGAGAGAGAGAGGAGAGAGAGAGGAGAGAGAGAGAGAGAGAGAGAGAGAGAGAGAGAGAGAGAGAGAGAGAGAGAGAGGAGAGAGAGAGAGAGAGAGAGAGAGAGAGAGAGAGAGGAGAGAGAGAGAGAGAGAGAGAGAGAGAGAGAGAGAGAGAGAGAGGAGAGAGAGAGAGAGAGAGAGAGAGAGAGAGAGAGAGAGAGAGAGAGAGAGAGAGAGAGAGAGAGAGAGAAATAAAATAATAGCAATAAAATCAAGATTGAAAATATCCTGAAACTTCGAACTGGTAATCACACTCTTGCAGCAGAAACTGGCACATATCAAAACCGAACTACTCATAACGATTTCATTTGCAAATTCTGTGATAAGAATGAAATAGAAGACATTTTTCATTTCATATCAATTTGTCCACGATATATGACTGAACGACTTGCATTGATTCCATTCCTAAGTAATTGTGATCGGTCGGATTTCTATGAAAATATGAATACGCTAAAGGCAAGACAGGCATGTGCCATCGATGAATTGCCAAAGCAATGCACATAAGGAACAATCGATAATGATAACATCTACTATATCAATCTGTCAGTTTTCAGTTTTATTATCATGATGCTCCATTGAGTTGATCAACTGCTTATGATACGATTACTATGAAGCCCTGAAAAGTTGACAGATGTGTGATGATGATAATTACATAAACTTATGAAATCACATGTATTTGAGAAACAATAGATTACGTTAACATTGGATTTCCATCTGTCTTACAAATTCATCAATGCAAGCAACCTGTCATATTGATCAACTACATTCGATTTCTATGCAACTTTGAACACAAAAAAGGTTGGACAGACGCATGCCATTAATGAATTCATCGATAACGCACCATACATATATAAGAAACAATGGGCAGTTACTTTGACATGCCAACCTGCTTGTTTAATAAATGTATTATCACGCCTTTCCATTACGATTTTTAGCAAGTACTGACTTCAATATCTATGAAACAATAAAATGAATTTAATGATCGATCCACATAACCTTAGACATAAGAACAGTGCCGAGTGATTAATGTTTACTGATACTGATAGACGATGCAACAATTGTCTCACTCTGCAAGCATTCCTACATATCGGAGGTCGGAAACTTCAACCGCTCGTGCTCCATATTTGACTAACCAAACTTTTGTCATATCATTCCAGGTATGTAAAATTATTCATCTGAATTTCTGTTCTTGAACGTGATCTGTCCCATGGGTTTCTCTTGCTTCACCAGAGGAATGCTATATTACATTCTTGACTCTTGGAACACATCACGTTCTACTACTTGTACTTACAAAATTTTTGATTTTAATAACCCGAACCTCCGATTTAATAATAGGGTTAATAATCTGCTGTGATGAAGTGTGATTGGTAAATAAGACATTAATAACATTTATAATTCTTAAATTAACATGTATTTATCATTACAATTGCTATGCATATCATCCTTTTGAGATATATTTCCTCATTCGTTTATGACAATACTTTTCCTTCCGCTCATTAACTCATGCATACTATAATGATTATGTTCAACATGCGAATGAGAGAAATTCATGCCTTTGTAAATGTATCATAAACCATTCTCGCTATCGTAATTTTGTTGTCATCATTTCATGCTCATGCCTCAATGTCATCGTACTCATATTTTTGTAAATAATATCATTAATAATATCATAATATGAATTTCTAATTGTGCATCAGAAACTTTTCAGACTCATTCTAACGCAACATCCGTTGAAGTGCTTCATATATATCATTCCTCATCGTGAATCAGACATCATTCCTGGTTGTGGTTGCCGCATTCGTTCATTCATCCACTTAATTTTTTTGTAAATCTCATCTCTTTTTATGTTACAGTAATTATCATCACCACATAACTTTCTCTGTTTGTACCAAAATTTGGTCAATAAACTTTCTGAGTTCTGAGTTCTGAGTTCTGAGAGAGAGAGAGAGAGAGAGAGAGAGAGAGAGAGAGAGAGAGAGAGAGAGAGAGAGAGAGAGAGAGAGAGAGAGAGAGAGAGAGAGAGAGAGAGAGAGAGAGAGAGAGAGAGAGAGAGAGAGAGAGAGAGGAGAGAGAGAGAGAGAGAGAGAGAGGAGAGAGAGAGAGAGAGAGAGAGAGAGAGAGAGAGAGAGAGAGAGAGAGAGAGAGAGAGAGAGAGAGAGAGATGTTTTATTATAACTTCAAATGGCAATCGAAATAATGGATACATGTGTAGAAAACTGACAAGAAAGATTCATAAATTCATAAAAACAGAAGTAAACACATACATAAATCAATCATAAAAAGTACTGACAGACATAATACATAATCGCGGAAAGAACGAGTTTCTCCGAATGATTGTTCGACAAAACGGCACTGATAAACGACCACTTGGGAGTCTGGGAGGGATGAGAGACTTCAAAAAGGTATCTGAATAAGGCAGCTTCTGGAATAGGTTGTTTGCCAAGCGTCTTCTCCTGTCAGCAAGATTTGGTAAGTCAATTTTTCCTTTCATGCGAATGCAACGGTTCTGAATTACTTGAAGACGTTTTTCATCTCCGGTAGATAAACCAATAAAAACAGGTGAGGCATATTCTAATAAACTTCTGATCAGGGCATTGTAAATCATGATAAATTCAGAGTCTGCCGTTATAGATTTCATACGTCGAAGAATATACAGTCTCTGTGCACATTTTCTCTCAACAAAGCTAACATGACTTTTCCATCTGAAGTCGCTGTCAAAGTAGACACCCAAAATACGGATGTAGGGATGGAAGGTCACTTCATTGATATATTTCTCAACATCAAAATTTTCTTTGAAGGAGCCTCGGTAATTGATAAGCCCTGCAGTTTTATCACTATTTAGCAACATAGAATTGGAAGAAGACCATTGAGAAATATTTTCTAATTCATTTTTGATCATCTTAACATCTTCAGCAGGATGAGTTTTCCGGATGCCAGCAATAATGCACAAGTCATCAACGTATTTGATCATATACGTAGAAGGGAACATCGGACGTAGCGTGGAAATGAATATCCCGAACAAATATGGTCCTAAAAGAGACCCTTGAGGAACGCCACTTGTTATCAGTTTGAGATCACTCTTCAAATTGTACATACGAACTCACACACGGGACATTGCTGCAACATCTGTTATATAAGTTAGTATACACTGTAAATCGCTGGATACGAAAATTACATACAAACATATACCAAAATCACATACAATTTGAAACTAACATCTGATACGAGATTCTCGTATGCCTGTAGAGATCTCGTATGTTTTTCATACGAAAGCATGCTTACTTTCGCATGTGATTGGTATGTGGCGATACGAACTATATTCTATCTGTGATTGGCTGTTTTACACTGAAATACAAGTTGTTGGTTTTATGTACGAGACCCGATGCAAATTCATCGTTATTCGTATGCCTCTGGTATGCATTTGGTATGTGCAGCTTTAAGTCTTATTGCAAAAAATATGTATTACATGCTACTGTCAAATAACTTTTTTCAGTGATACCAGTCGCGAATATTTTTTGTTTGATAGAGTGATATTTAACTAGATTAGATTTATTGTGAATTTAATGCTCCACGAGATTGTCGTCGTTGCTACTGCTACCTGTCTAGCAACATTAACAGGACGTTTACTTAGCTCCAAAATACCAGTCATCGAGTTATAAATATGTCAAAAAAGACGGAGAGCAATGTGAAGAGAACTCAAATATATATGACGTTATTCACAAATAAAATTTTATTCTCGGTCAGTTACTGTATCTCATTTTCTGTTCTTAGCTGTTAGGGTTGATTTATTAAATGTTCCACATCTTCTTGCTGCGGTTTTAATGTACCTGCCCTTGAAGCGCTTGCTTCAAGATCATGTGACGTTTGTGATTGCCACTCCGTGTCCACTGTCATTTCGTCCATCTACATCACAATTTCACTGTCAATTTAACCTGATGAAGGCTTCGGCCGAAAATTTGTGAATAACGTCGAAATATTCGAATTTTCTTCGCATTACTCTCCATCTATTTTGGTTTACTTAGCTCTACTTTATGAGCCAAATTGATAAACATCAGTTCATTCAAACGATATCATTCGTGCAATCATGTTGACTTATATATTTCAAACATAACTATTTTTGCGTTCATGAATTATAATGTGCTTTTATTTCGGATTGATAATATGCTTAATTTCAAAATTGCATAATGTATAATTGTTGATGCTTGAATACTTATTGATTGTTCATTAAATGCCTTAAACTTACGTGTATTAAAATCGAATTCAGTATTGTAAGTTTGACTCTTGAATGTCATTATCTCACTACTTACAGAACAGTAGTAACGTTAGTGTGATCTTTATTGACAAAAGGCCTTAAATCAACATGTATTAGAAATCATTGATGCTCTCTTTTAACATTGTGCTGGTATGGCTTTAGTATGTAAAGCATACCACATTTGAAATAACATGCGAAGGGCATACAAATATATACCAAGAGAATACAGAAACATACCAAAAAAAATTTCGTATGTGATTGGTATTGAGAGATTTACAGTGTAGTTGGCAGACCTGCTATATAAACTTTGCGTCTCATGTGTCTGCATGTATCAGAGGCTAAACAATATGATAGGACCTTAATTTCATGCTCAGGGAAGACAGAACATGCTTAGCGGTTCATCCGTGGTTCAAGCGGCAACGCAGGAAAACCGTAGACGACGCGCAAGCTATAAACGCCCGCGCGTATTCGTAAACATTCCCCATGTTTTAACAGCATCAGATCAAGTGATTTTTGACTCTTAGTGCAGCGCGTGTACGAAGGCAGAAGAATAGAATGTCCTTAACCACGGATGTTTGGGTTCCGTAATTACGCGTGAAATACGAGTGAATTACGCGTGGCATGTCACCTAGTGTGATATAATATAGCTTTAATAATTATTATCTTCACTTCAGGCACAAGCTTTCCCAGATCCGAGAAAGCTAGATCCGCTTAAATTTTCCATCGAGCACAAGCATCCTTTCTTGCTTAGCTCTTTGCCTAAGTCTTACGTCCGGTGTTTTCTGAGTCATCATCACCGGAAGTGGCGTGATACATAGAGGTAATTACGATTATAGCAATTCAAAAGATGATGTTTTGAATTCTCTTACAATGAGGAGGAAGGCGATCGATATTTCAGGCAGATCTACAAAAATGTCCAAATTAACAACACATTCACAAACCAACTTGTTACCTCGTCACGTAGCATCTTATCTCAGGGGAGGGCTACGGGACAACTAAGAAGGGCTACGTGACAAATGTCACGTAGTGAATGTGTTAAATGATGAATTGGTGACGTATGACAACTCCTTTTCAAAGAAAAAGACTTAAACTTCTAAATATCCAAATTTGAATTTATAAATTTACAAACTGGACATCTACTGTAAGCAGGGACAGAATTAGCATTTAGAAGGCATCGTTTCATGATTATTTTGAAAATACCCAGATTAATGAATTATGTAATTGTATTTAGAGCAAGCAAACATTTAATCATGGTTATTTCAAGTATAAAAAGAGGATCCGCAGTTCTCAAGAAGTATATTTTTTCCAATTGCATTGTTAGTCAACCTTTGCATCGATGAATTTGCAAAGTGTGATAGAGACTGCGATAGTCAAAGCAATAAAAAAACACAATCACTTATGATTTTACCTGATAGATAAATCTGTCACGATATCAAAAACTTCGTTTGAAGACGTGATGGATGGTACTTAAGTTTGACATAATTGTCAAATGAAAATGCAACGGTGACTTAGAATGAATGAAACAGAAATGATTTATTTAATGCAAGCTATGATAATGTCTGTCTGAGAAAAGACAAATTTGTTTCAGTGGCTCACGTTCAGTTAGCATGTTCTGAAGGCTAAATTCATGATTATGTATGAGTATGCTGCTTCTGCATCTCACCGTCATTCATGTACAATACAAAACTATCACTGTGGCTTTGTGATAGTGTTCGCTTTACTTAAGAACATCCGCCGTTTGGACAGATGCGGTAATCGCTGACATGAGAATTGCTCTCCAACAGACAAATCACTGATTTGGCGATAATATCGTCGCTGTATAGTCTCTCTGGATCACTTCTAATCTCCGAAGGAGAAGCCACAAATGATGGGGAAGTATAGCCCATAGTAAATTGCAGTAAGCTTGTGATTAATAATTATACCTAATAGCAGATGAGACTCCGGAGATGGGAACCCTCTTGGTAGTATACTGATTTGAATTTTGCAGTATATAAATTTTGAGACCGTCGTTCTGACCGTCGTAGCAAGTTTTGGTGCTCAACGCAAATTCGGGTATTTTCACTATCTCAGTCAAGCGGAATGCTCATAGAAGCATCGTCAACGTGCTGTTTTATCAAGGTACCAGAAAAAGATGATTTGAGTGCACCGACAGCATAAAGGAGCATAGGCCAAATCTTGAACCCTGTGGTACATCCGAAGACACTTCCATTACACTTTTATATGAAATCCTATTCGCCTTCAGCAGTTTGTCGTAGATGACATGACATTCTAAAGTCGTACAATGAAGCGTAAACTGAGGAAGCTAGCTAATCATGGTTGCGCTGTGAATGTTATAAGAAAACGTGAATAGCAAATGCAACGTCGGTGTATACATCGACAATGAATTATAAGTGTTGTTCATAAAAGTCACAAAAGCATGCGGTTTGCCAAGAAAGATTACGCGCTTAAATATGAAAGTTAAGACTTGACTGCGAACGCTTATACGAAGAAAACTTTCGCAAATATGATTTCTATGCTTTCGTAGTCTACAATTTAACTAACATAGTGAATTCTGACTGGTTACTTCCAGTTCTCTACCAAAGCGTTTCATAGTGCAACTCTTGCTTTATTATGGAATTAAGAATCAGCTAATGATGGTTAGAACTTTTGGTGATGATTGCTGGTTCGGCTTTGTAGCTCCTCGATTTATGATGAAAATTAGCTCATTTTCGCAGTGTGACATTGAAAGTAAATAAGCAAGCCCTATTGCAAAAAATCAATGCACATAATCAATTGCGTGAGTGAATTATCCTTTGGCAGCTGAGTAGTCGGACTGAGCAAACGCATCATTTGCTCGTGGCAACTAAGCAAGAATAGGAATGTAGGTACGACAAATTTGCATTATTTTTATGATAAGACCAAGCGCAGGCGATGTTTGTAATACATCTCTTGGAAACAAGAAATTGTTTTAGTTTCATTTATGCACCACAGCTATTGTTTACAGATGTCAATTTTTGAACAGTTTAAGTCAGGAATTTTTGCGGATAATTTCTATTCTCTCTCTGCGACGATTGAAATGTTGCTCGGAGTGCTGCTATGTTGACAATGTTGTGTATGTTTGCAAGTTGATGAAAGTTGGCCTGTGACATTCTCACTGATGCAAGGATGAATTAGTCGGATGGAGATTACCGACATGAAGCTTTCATAGACAAAATGCAGCAACTGGCTTGACATTTGACATCTACATTAATTGTGAATGACAAGACAACAAAATTGTTTTATTCTGGAAAATAGTAAACAGTAAATCTCAGCAAATTTAAAACGCTGCTCATACCTGGCAAGTGTGCACAAATCTTGCACAAATATTTGAGTGTCTTTATGCAGTAGATTAGTCCATCATTGTACAGTGAAATGAGCGTCTTCCTTCTTACTCTGCTTGTGTAAGATTCTTGTCGAATTATTGTAGCAAAAATGATGTAATAATGCACTACATAGCTTCTATGATGAGAGAAAATCGAGCGAATGTATTTGAAAAAATGGATAGGAGACATTTAAACCTTAACCCACATCTTCTAATTATACTTTGTCGCCGTATTCGGCTCAGAGCATGCTCGGATATTCTGAGTGTGTATGGGAGACGAAGGTGGGAGGGTTTTGATTTGCTATTTGAGCTACTTGTCGTATATGAGTGAATCAGAGTATATCAATTAAACCACTGGAAGGCTCATGCAATTCTCATCTATGCAGAGGATCCTACCCCCTTCCTGGAACACGAGAAGCTTCAGAAGACAGTGAAGATGAAGCCCATTACTTTTCAAAGTCATTGGCAAAAGAAAGCGACATGTGCCAAAACATGTGTGTTTTGCAAATCACAAAGACTGAATATGCAGGCAGAACCGCAGTGCACCAATAGTCGGCAGCCAGAACGAGCTTCTTCAGGGATCGAGACCAGTAATGAGACTTTCAAAGAATGATGTAGGCCTGCAACCTACGGCCATTGCGAATTTGCGAGTTTGCCGAATTCCACCTGGTTCCTATTTTTGTCAGACGCAGCTAAAGGAAAGCACATCAAAGTCCAGTTGAAAGCAGACTGAAGTCTTCAGTGAAGATGAGATTTTCTATCTTTTCTGTGATTAAAGGTGTGTTTACACTTCACTCTAAATGAATCTGTAGAGTTAAGCGAGTAACCATGAAAACTCGTGACAAAGTAGGTCACATAGCTAAAGAGCTGTCAGAGACAATTTATCTTTGCCTGACCGCTGATTTGGTTTCTCTGCATATCTCAGCAGGCAAGTAGAAACCCTGTCTACTTCCTCATAGTGATTCTAGACAGACGAAGAGTAGCAACTGGAACTGCAACGAAAAGGATGACCTGGACAAATTATGGTACAATCCCACGAACACCGTGGAATTTAAAACCAAAGGACTATCATAACGTCACGTAAAAAATCAGAACCGGAGGACATTCGTTGAAACAGCTGGGGCTCATGTTGACAACCTAAAGAAGACGTGGAAAGGTCTGTCGCAGTACCATGAATATCTAAAGCAGGAGTCGGCAACCTAAACCCGCTCATGGACCACTTGATCAAGTTTAACCTTCTCACGGGCCACAACCCAAGAAGAAGCTCATAATTTCAAAATGAATATTTATTGCCTCATTTATGAGCAATTATGAGAATATATTGACTGCAAAATGCATTGAAATGCAATTAATATAGTGAAAGTCCCCTTTGCAATTCTGTTACCGGAGAACCCATAAAATCAAATAAATTTATGATTTATAAGAAATTTGGATTATACTGAATAGAGAAGCAGTTCACTAAACAAAATTGAAGGATTTGGATTGAAGATGATGATTATCGTTTAATTGAAGAATTGGAAGTAGGCTAGCTTTCTCATTCAGTCGTTGTCTTTTCATCTAGTCTCTTGGCTTTCGAGTTCTTCTGCTTTGCATGCAGATTATGCTCTCACCCTCAAATGGAATCATTGCAATGCTGATTATGGTAATAAAGATGTGTCTTGGCTTCAAGATCAGACCTTGTTTGTTAATTAAAATTAAATTTAATTAAGTTACATCAGAAAGCTACATTGAAATATATAGTCACATCTTTCATGCCGCACCCTACAGTTCTGCAAGTGTCATGGCTGCTACAGTTGAAGTAGACACACAAGTGCTATGCATATTTGTATTCAATGCTTCTGAAAATAAAATATTTAGAAAAGATGCTATTTGGTTTGCAACATGGACTCATTGCAAAACATTGCTGTTCATTTCCAACTTGTCAATAAATCTGTACGTATAAATCCACCTATGACAAATGTACGTCTACATGTTGTCTCACCTTTCTCAACTGGAGCATGTCGTCGATGATGATTTTTGTCTATGCCGCTTTGCATCACTGCCAATGAGAATTTCTTTCAATTAATAATTCTGTTTTCGCTCGTGATTCAATGATCTGATCAATTTTATTCCGTACCTCTGATCTGTTGACTTAAAGATTCATGGGGCGAAAACAATCCACTAAATACAACGATGTAGGTCACTAATGCAGATCGAGTGGATTTGAAGCAAATTATCTTGTCAACTGTGATTTATTCTATAACGGGAGGCAGCAAATCACTTCACCGCGTACGAAACAGTGACGTATTTTGCTAGCGTATCAGCGGGGGTTGTCACACCACGGCTTACACCAGTAGAATTACATAGGATTACATGGTCATCGAATGAATTTTGAGACTCTTTTCCGTTTAATTTAAGATGATTAGTGATATCATAAGTGAAAGTGTTGATTACTCGTCAAATTTGGCTGCTTGTCTTTTACGATCTACTGATTTGTTGGAGAAGCCTAAGTGCGATGAAAGGACGTTTTTAAAGACGCTGAACGAGAGTTTATCAAATAATATATGTATCTAAATTCTAGAGTATAGGCACAATTAATCGACTGCTGTCATTGAATAATTGCAATTCATTGACTGATTGACTTTTTACTGACAGTGAACATATTAACCTATTTAAGCTGCAACTAATTTTCATCTCATGCATCATCGCATGCATGTATGTCTTAAAACCAAAATGACAGCACCACCTTACTGAAATCGGTAGAATCACAGTTATGCATTGCGCTGATTTATTACAGAGTTGATCACAAAAAAACGAACCACCTAAATTCTGTCGAAATTCAATCGTTTCTCATGCGCTCCAATCGAGAGCCTACATTCTCAGCTTTCAAGTAAGCTATGATAAACCTGTATCCGTGGTGGACTGAGAGAAATTGTGACATCGTTAATTTATCACAGTCGTAACTTCAATGACAGATAATCTCATATTCTCACTTTTCATTCATGCCAGATTTTGGTATCTTCGGAATTCTTATGATGCAAGGAATTGGTATATGATATCAATGTATAACAATAATATCTATGATTCTTCTTTCAAACTTCTTTCATGACCGCAAATGTCTATTCGAAGAATGCACATGATGCATAGTAAACATCTGCAGTCGATGTGGTGAGAGAACAAACAGTTCGGCAGCAGAATGAGTTTCTCCAGGGAAGGCGGCTGAAAATAAGACTTTCACACAATGATGCACACTCTATGCCTACTACGAATCTACGCGTTTGCCGAGCTCTACCTGGTTCTTCTTCTTGTCAGAGGATCAAAGAAAAATACACGGTCATTCAATGGGACGTAGATTGACGTTTTTGGCAATTTTCTATGTTTTCTCTCATTAAACCTCGCCCCCACTGGGGGTGGCGAATTTTTGAATATCATTTAAACTAAGCAAGCTGTGGTCACCAGATTTATCATTGCATACTTTCTACGTATTTTGCAACTTTGATTGAGGGATGATAAATTTGGCAAATACTTTTGGCGTGAGAGCTATTTTTGAATTTGAATGTTTGGAATGTTTTGGCTGATTTCGGTATATTCATTTATAATGTATATTGCGGCATCAATTCTTGATGAAATGAGTTGAGGTTACATAAAACATTTTTCCTATTGATACACAGATATTCACAAATGCAAAATCTTTGAATTTGAAATTGTCTGCATATTGTGCATGCATGTTTGAAATTGAAATTTCAGATGCGATTTTTTATTATTTTTGTACTTTTTTATTTTGCATCTGATCAGCAATTATTGAAAATTTGCAGAATCATGTTGCTTTTGGCCTCATTGTCTCGATAAAAGTTCACCGAATTGGGTTGTTTCTTCACCAGAAACTAAATACTAAAATATGCGATTTTAGTGATATTTGAACTGAACTGAAAGTTTGAATTATTTGACCTTTGACCTCATCTAATACAATGATGTAATCTCAGAGCGATTAATAATCATTGTTTTATCAGCCACCTCAACCAGATCTTTCCATTAGTGCATGGTTTATTAGTTTTTCTTGTCATTTTCCATTTCAAATAGTGATCTAATGGAAATTTGTTAAAAATTGGAGTTTTTGACCTTTGACCTTCACTTCAGGCCAGGGATGACCTTAGAAACATAACTGATGCTGTTTTTCTGAATCCTCTTTCAATGCCTGTTCCACTGATGTGTGGTTTGGGAAAACTGGTGAAACAGTTTGGGAGATCAGTAGCACGTTAGGAAAAACAGCCTAGTAGGGCGAGGGTTAACCGAAAAGTTTGGCCCAGAGTCAATTTTTAATATGAAATGTCTTCAGGTCATTTTTCATCATATTTATGCAGCCGTGTCTATGAAGCTAAACAAATTCAAATTCAGCAAGCCTCCTAATGTCGGCAAACACAGGCATTTTTAGCTTCTAATCCACATTTAACCACATTCTTGCATGCATTGCCGATCAGAAACATGATGAGAACACATGCACATTAAAAGAAATGACCTGAAGACATTCCATATCAAAAATTATGGCTCCAGACTTAGCATTTTTACCGTTATAAGCGAAAACATTGAAAATTTCATTTTAGCCCCATTGGATAAACATGTGTTTTTTTATCGTTACAAGAAGAGAAACTAACTACTGAAGAAGTCGGCAGACGCGTAGATTCGTAGTAGGTATAGGGTGTACATCATTTTGTGAAAGTCTCATTTTCGGCCTCGCTCCATCGCTAATTGTTTGTTCGACATCGCAACGAGAACATGACACCGTCAGCCACGGAAGTTGCGATTTGGTGATGAATTATCAATGTTGGTATTTCTCTCCTACTCCGCCGACTTCGATGTGCAATATACAAAGTAATGCATCAAAGGAAAACTCAGGTAGTTATTACTTACATGCAGAGAAGTGCTGCATTTTGCGGGTGCACTAGTTTCTCTGTGGCATAATTGTGAATCAGAAAAATGAACACTCGACTCTTCTGACAACTTACATAGAAAAAATGAATAATGACGTCAACATTTTCGCAACATCACATCAAAAAACTTGGCACAGCAACAATAGATTCTTATCGACTTTTAAATTTGAATTTATGCAGAATTTGCAGAATTTGCAGAAATTGTATTCCAAATTTTATTTCAGGGATGGTAGACCCCATCACCTTATGATTTTATCAACCGTTTCAGTTATTCGAACTTGTAGATTATTTCTATCTTGACATTTTGCTACTAAACAATAATCTATTTAATTACTTAATTATTACAATACCGGTACATTTTTTCAAAAGCATGCATATGGCTGAATTTCATTTTCTGTTCATCTATTCAACGGAAAATCCCATTTCTGTCTCGCCCACATACGAAGCAGTACGAGCAACCTACATGCAAACCGATGAGACAGACATACAATACAAACTCTTATTAACTTAAGTGTGCCACCTTTCCGATTAAAGTGACTATAACAGACTTGCTAAGTGCAAGAACAATTTGCAAATTCATATCTCACATTGAAAGAAACTTTCTAATTTTAGTCTATACTTTATTGATGCTTCATCAAGGAAGGATATCATTTTCTATGGATTAATTTTATTCATTATTTATTTCATTTAATCATTCTTTACGTGCACTCTAGTGCTTGTCAACTATAGCATCAATCATTTTGTAAATGACTGCTATAGAGTAGGCCCTATGGATTTCCTTTCAATATACCTGTGTATGCAGATAATGTTTTCAACTTCTTAATGGCACAAACTTCAATCAGAGCACATGCCTACATGCGAGCGCTCTATGTAGCATTCCTATGACTAAAGTTTTTTCACATTGGCTAATGGGACGAGATAGGCTACATAAATTCTATAACAAAATACTTTTTGAAAGCAAAAAAGGTATTTCAAAAAATATTCATTTTTGGTTACATTTATTTTAACATCGGGAAGCAATGAATTTCTATTTTGTCTGCCGTAAACTTGATGTTTGGATGCCATGTGTCAATAAATTCATGAAATCTATGCATCTTTGGGTAATCATCATGACATGGGATCCTCCCTATCCCGTTGAAAATAAAGGGATCAAGATCTTGCATCCTTCAAATGTGTTGTTCAAAGTCAAATTGCTACGGCATTGCTTTTAGAAATGATTTGTGTGATATTTATCTCCCATATTTCCTTATACAGAAGTCTTACAATCTATGCTGAAGTGCCACTCTAACATAACCACGTGGATTATATCAATATTATTCTCACGACAAATTTCTTCATAAAAATCTGAAATGAAACTCAACAGATAAACAGAAAATAATGATGAATATTTCTCTTACTCAGCTTATTGTCCTGCATTCCCATGAATTGAATATCTGTGCAGAGTAGCTTAAACAATAGAAATCATAAATAAATGACAAATGCTGGTTTGGTTGAGCAGACTTATTCAACTTAGCAGCCGATGGAATAAGAACAAATATCGTTTTGGAGTCAAACAATCCTATATTTATCTCCATAAAAACAATTGTTGCAAGAGCTCTATGGCTTTGAAAAAATTGCATCTTGATGTTTATGATGTGAGATTTCATGAGGCAGTGACCTCTACTGGCTGGACTCTGTCCTTCTTTCAAAATGCCTGAGGTACATTTCAGTCAATAGTGACTCTATTTTTTTTTGATAGATGCTAATCTTTCCCTATTATAAATATAACTTTTGAGGCTGTGCATCTTAAATGTACAGGACCGCGCTTGGTCGGGTTTGAGCGTCCAGGATGAAGCGGTCGAAACGCGATCGTCCTGACCAAGTTCCTGTTGATGACCTCATTAAAAATAGTCAAATAATTTGTATGCATATTTTGTAGAATTTTATTTCACGTTTTAGCTTAAGGAACTAACATTAATTCTCTTACACACCTGGTAGATTTTAGATAGCGTAATCCCGCTGTGTTAGCTAGATCTGGTATTTTGATTGGAAACAGACCTGTCCTCTTATCATCTGAATGGGCAGACTGTTAAATAGGATCTTTTCAATATATAAGTGATAAACATAATTTTGAACAGAACGACTTACTCGCCAATTCATTACACATGAGGAGAAGCGTTGTTTGTCCTTCTAGTAAGCATTTTTAAAAGTTTTTAGACATTTTTGGATATAAAAATTTTTCTTTTAAATCATATTTTGTACCTATTGAAAATTAACTAGTCATTAGCTTGTTTAGTTTTTTTTAATTTTGTTACCTTGACGCACTTTGCTACGTTGAATAGAAATATTGAAGCAACAGATGCTGAACTGCATTATTTTGTCTGATATGATTTCGCTTACAAACAAATTGTTTACTATGACAATTCTGCAAATATACTGAAATACATATTGCTTTCATGCAAACGTATTTCACCATCGAAATATGCAATCTTGCATTATTCAAGTAGAAGAATTTAACTTTCGAAGTTTTTTTGTCCATACACGACACAATAATGCAAGCAAGTTATAGATAAAAACTTGGAAAAGAGTGTTGTAGTTTTTGTTCAGAAGAATTCTGTAAATCGCACTGAATATGAAAATATATGACGACAAATGCAGTTATGAAAACTGGATTAACAGGCTTAAAGATTTCCTTGGTAAATTACTCTTTGAGACTCCCTTGAGATCCGCGAAGCGAACACTTCAAATTTATCACACAGCATGGTGCGTATATAAACTATTCTGTCTCCGATGTGGCAATCACTTATAGTTGTCATTCCTGCTTGAAATACTATTTTAAAAATTCAAATCAGGAATGCGGAGTTGGATAAGTAATGGCAATGGCCGGAGGACCACATCCAAAAAAATTTCAAAACTGAATTATTCTCTCCCGAAGTATTTATGCCACAATAAAAGAAAATTGCAGTATACGTAGGTAGAGTTGGCAACTCTGTACCTACGTATACTTTAACTTTCTTTTATTGTGGCATAAATATTTCGGGAGAGAATAATTTAGTTTTGAAAATTTCTTGGATGCGGAGTTGGAGTTTTGGGGTTCGCCCTATGGACCCGAGAGGCTGTTTTTAGGTGTAAAGCTTTTATGCAGTGACATCCAATATGATAGTGTCAATTCATGCCTAAAGAACAAAAAAATGGTAAACATTAAAAAATCTTTTTCTTTTTGGTTGCAAAGGAAGGAAACATAGTGAAAAAGGAGTGTTTCTAGTGCGTGTCATATGTAAACTAAAAAAATGTTTGGTGTAATACATGCGCTCTGGAATATATGACTTTGTTGTTGCGCATGTGTGATTTTTTGGAGCAGTTTCTTGGAAATTGCCTCCCACCCTATTTCCAATTGCGTATGAACGTGTTGTGCTGATCATCATAAATCAATTTGAACTCTCTTTTATCAATGCGTTGGATTTTTGTCTCGAAGTATTTGGGCAGGTGAACAAATGTTGGATATGAGCTCTGGAGGAGGGAATGCATGATGTCTCTGACTGTCATCCAAAGCTCCTTCGAACTCATAACATTCTTCAGCTTGCTTAATATGAAAAAGCGGCAATTATGTCGATTGACAGCTTCTGCAATATGATAGTCCTAGGTCAGCCTGTTAAGAGCAACCCCAAGGATTGTCCTTTTATGAGCCATAGGAAAAGGTGCATGTAAGTAATTACTGTAGTGAATGTCAATTTTCTTCTGGCATATCATGATGGATGACTTCCTGGCAATCAATTTTAAATTGCCTCTGATGCACCACTCCCTGGCATTGTTGACTTCAATTTCAATGCTTCTTTTCAATTCACTTTGACTGTAGATGGGAAGAACAATGCATGTAAAGGGATAGAAAACAAGGATGGTGCTGGCACTGGCCTTCATCGCTTCACGTGAAGGCCAATGACCGAAAATTTAGTGCAGTTCTTGTACATCGGAAAGATAAAAAAAATTGAAGGAGCAGACAAGAAAGCTGTTTTTTCTTTGAAGAAAACTCTTCTAAGAACAGAAAAAACAAAGCAGCTGACATCTACTAAGACTGCTATGATATCTAAACTTCCACAATTAGTTTTTGTAGTCGAAAGTTAAATCAAATGTTGCAAGAAACCACCAAAATGACAAGTTATAAAAAGCATGTTTTTGAATAAAAAGGAAATGCTTCAAAACCGTGTTCTAAAACATTGCACTAAATTAAACAAGCAATGTCTTCTTAAACATTTTTTAGTCTTTTTTGAAATCTATTATATGCTTGCGAATAGCATGTTATAGACATACAGGCGCTTTATTTCATCACACATCAAAACAGGTTTTGAAGTTGAAAGAACATTCAATATTGCTCAATGAAGAAAAACGATGCAAAGTGCTTGAATAATGAAACAATAAAGGCAATAAAAGCATGGTGTCCTTAAATCCTAGTAGGCCTCTACTTTCAAACGAGTGCCGAAGTCCGAGTCCTATCAAAAGTCAGAGTCCTGTCAAATGCCGAAGTCAGATTCGGAGTTCCATCAAACCACGGAGTCGGAATCCTGTCAAAATAATAAGACTTTGCATTCCCTAATTCAGACTCGCACTTCTGTCGTATTTTATGATAATTGTTCAAATAAATGTTTAAAACGTATGATGAAAGCAAAAATGATTAAACTTTTGCATGCACACTTTATCGAAAAGTCATTCATTTTGGAAAATCACGAGCACATCGATAAAAAATCTTGCGTGTGCAAGGCAGTCAGCGAACCGAATAGTTGAGATGATGGACACTATCCTTATACACTCATCTACATGTAAAATATAATTCATACTAACAAAGAAAGGTATTACTCATTGGCCGCACATAACAAGAATTACTTGTCGACGGGTATCGCCATCGACAGTCAGTACAGTTGATATGTCACGGAAGCTTTTGGAAATGACTGTCAGAACAAATAATCACAGGTTTCGTGTACAATTTATGAAGGTTATGGACCCGATTAATCGTCAGCTTACTTGGATGGACCTTTCCACGCCACTTTTAGACCTTCTTTGTGTCATACTCCATTATTTTGATATATGTTTCTTTGCTTCTTCAGTTACTTTTGTACAAGTTGTTCGCTAAATAGATTGATTCAATTTATCACTCATTATATCAAATGTTTTCCATTGCATATTACATAATAACCAAAACGTTCATGCAAGCTATGCAGTATGCCTGCGTAGATTAGATTCAAACATAAGAAATGACCATGAAATCTGCAATGCATTGCTTAGATTTTGACTGATTCTCTTGCATAAAATTATAGTAAAGGAATGCTACTACCAAACAATGAACAGTAACATCATTTTTAATAATTCTTCATTTTGCTTTCTGAATATCATCCCTTACACAAGTGAAAGGAGAGCAGAAACATGCTCAATGAGCATAAATGAGAAATGCATCGCATTTCCTCTAAACGCCGCACCTCTCGTCCGGTGTTTGAAAAAATAGGAAAGAATGACTAGGTGTACTGCATGCATCATCTATTGAACTAAAAAGGCAAAGAAGTAGATATCAATGTCACTGGAGTGCTTAATGATATGGCCTGGCAAGTGCAGTCTACATAATGATAAAAGAAGTCACAAATAGAATTGCACCCTGATTTTATACCGTCGTCGACATGAATTTCATGGGGAGGTTTCTTATAGAAAAAGGATGGAAAAACACTTACCAAAAAATAACCTAGCCTGCAAGTTACATGCCTATACTGTTAATGGTGGCTACGGTATCTGAATGTTACTATACTGTGCGGTCAAGCATCGAGCCATCAAGCTCAAGCTTGGTCTGAACCCCGCTATCGAGTGGGGAGGACACCGCGATACGTAATTGCAAGTACCGGCAGCAATTCCAAGGCAGGAGTCCCACGCTGTGTTCAGTCAGCGTCGAAACCACGTCATGTCGGCAATGGAATCGGTAATGCAGTAAGAAGCA
This sequence comes from Prostheceraeus crozeri, assembly GCA_907163375.1. Taxonomy (NCBI): domain Eukaryota; kingdom Metazoa; phylum Platyhelminthes; order Polycladida; family Euryleptidae; genus Prostheceraeus; species Prostheceraeus crozeri. The sequence continues at coordinate 734,371 of CAJQUW010000158.1, read as the reverse complement.
TGCTATGAATTTTCTTCTGTCATTTATACTTTTTCCGCTAAGTTCATTTGTCTGTAATTATTGCTGTTATTCAATTTGGAAAAATCTCAAGTGGAAAATCGTACATTTTAATAAGCAACGCCTTCTAAAGCTATGTTCACACATGAGAGAAGAACCTGAGAGTTGACCTGAAATCAAACCTGAGACTGAGACCAACCCGTTCACACTTGAGAGACAGATCTAAGGAAAAAAGCTGCCCCTCATTTTCATGAGCCTCTCCTTCACTGAACTATCGACGCTGAGACTCACTGAGACATGACCTCAGATCTGCTGAGACCTAGGTCTCAGACCTGTTCACACTATCGACATCAGGTCGCAGATAAAGTGAAAAATGTTTCTATTAATACCCTTTTGTTGCGCTAACTCTCAGGTTCCGTTCAGACTATATGAGAGCTTGCTGAGACTCATGATTCATTTTGTCATGAAGAATACACGTAGGCAAGTCGCTGAAAGCCTATATAGGTATTCGTAAAATATTCCACGTAAACCGGCCATCAACTCGTTTACGTAGGTTGTTTAATGCATTGCTATTTTAACAATGAGTAATTTTGATAATTTCTGTTTAATTGATTTCCTTTGAATTTAAATCTCAAATTATTTTTGAAGGCCTACTCATTTATATTGGTTCTTTTCGTCAACTTATTTCTGTACAAGTATGGAATGCTCATAACCCTACTGGGCCTGTGGGCCTGTTTTCAAGCACTGAAAATAAAATAAAAAAAAACAAAGACTTCTGAAAGCACGTAACAAAAAAATCTTCACAGACATTTCTCAAATTTATCAAGCGCGAAACCATCGAGGTGGTCTATGGCATGAAGTAATAGTATTTCTTTTCCCTAGGCTCTATGCCTCCTTCAAAATGTTCATCAATAGTAGATGGCATACCACAAAAATAGTCTAAATTTTACATAGTCTAGAAATTCTTCTAACTTCCCTCTCTCGGGCGAATTCAGATGAGCTCTGTCATATTAATTTCTAACAACCTCTTTCAACCTCTCCATGTTGAAGAGAGGTATAGTTTCACCACCTTGTAAAGCTACCAGAAGGAATTCGTTCATCCCGGCTGCAGAAATAATTGTTAAAACACTTGGACTGACTGACTTAACACTCATGTTTCAACATTTTCTGATCATTACATTTAATCTTACACTTGGACAACATTAAATTTTTATTAGACTGCTTCCGTGCACCAGTGCTAATTGTACTAATTTTGAAATGTCTAGTGCTCTATATTTGTCCTTTGTATGTGTCTAAGATTTATATGATTTCCATTTCCTTTGCAAATATATAAACGTTTCTCTCTTTCTCTCAAGAACTTAATCACTCTCATGTTTTTAATTTTCTACTTGGGGCCATGTACCTAGATGGTGAAATGACTTATCCTCTTCCTTCAAACTTTGATGAAAAAGCTCTCGATTGAAGCGCTTATAAAATATACCTTAATAATAATCAGTTTCTAATGGTTTGCAAGGTTGGACCTTGCGTTTTGGCTCGTCCTTGGGTAAGTGATGCAAAATGTGTTTCATAACTTAACGTTTCGAACGCGTACAACGCGTACAAAACACTGGTTTCATTTGGCATGCATGTGGGAATGAACTAACAGAAGAAATCCTAAATAAAAGATTCCTGCTTGTTGAAATTTTGTGCACGTCGTGATTCAGCGCATTGACATTAAGTTGACTATTGCGTATCTTTACGAACACGTAGATGCAAGTCCGCTGTTTTTTATGTTTTTTTCTACTACTGACGATTGAGTGTCCCGCTTTTGGTAGTAAAAAAACTTGGCCACCATGATATAGCTCAAAACTGATTTCATCAATCAAGTTAAAGTAGCCTGTACGTGCCTCATTATGTTTCTGTCTGATTCATCGCAAATTCAGATTTCTGAAAGAAGCAAAACATGACAATATTTACAAGTATCATCAAATGAATCCCTAGTTTAGACTGAATTGACTTGTGCAACCAACAGAAAACATAAGCACAAAATATTATTTCGCGTATATGTGTACAAAATAAATGAGCGTCGAATACACAATCCAGTTGGATATTGATAACAAGGCAGTCTCAGAAAAGTTGAAACGCGCACAACTTTTGCTGAGACATGGTCGCTGTCTCAGTTGAAGGTCTCAGGGTTGTTCACACTTGAGACAAGGATCGTGGAGTTTGTCTCACAGGCTTCTCTCAGAAACTTGAGAGAAGCTTGTCTCAGGACCGTTCACACTATCTCTCAGCAAACGTGGTGAGCCTCCTCCGGGTCGCCTCGCACAAACGACAACGGATGAAGTTAGTGGGTCTCAGGCATGTCTCAGGACTGTTCAGACTACGTGGAGTTAGTCGCAGCTTAATTTTGATTGACGTTTGAAATCGACGACGGAAACTGTAATCTTGCCGTTTGATTGGATGATTGCCTGAGTCTCAGGTCTCAGCTCTCATGTGTGAACGTAGCTTAAAGCGCCGTACCGGGTACTTACAGTAGGCGCTTGTAAATAAACTCAGTGGAATTTACTGGAAACAATGTAGCCTAATATTTTCATGGCGTTATCATCATTGAATTTCATTTGTAAGTTAATCAAGCAATTTCAAGTTAAGTGTCACAAAACAATTCACATCTATACAACAAATTGCATCACGATTTGTTAAGGCTAGATGTCATCTACTTCTTCATTTTATTATCTCTGTTGTGAAGCAGAAGGCGGCATTCTAACATCGTCGACAAAATTCATCAGGGATTACTTATCTCAACTGTGAGACTCTGCAGTTAGGCTATGCATGATTGAAAATTCAATTTCCCTGTCAAATAAATTAGATGTATTGATTCTGCTGAAATCTTGTCATATACTTTTATTTGATTCCGCAGTTGGAAACTCGGTCGACTTATCATATGGAATTTATGAAATATCTATCGGAATGTTGTAAAGCTGAACAGACATCTTGAATACGAAATGTATGCTTATCTATCATGAAACTTGAATGTTCATAGTCCGACAATAGATAACAGAACTAAGAAAGAAAATTAACATAAGCCCTGCCTATCGGGATAGTTTTCTCAGCATTGGCTCATTTTCAAATCAATTGTGTACCTAGATGGAACAAATGGGTGTAATTCCGAACATCTATAGATCTATAATCTAAATATATATATATATATCTAAATAAATAATATATCTAAATATCCGTAATTCTATAGAAAGTACGATGCTAATGGCAAGGATTTCTGAGCACCAATAGCCAATGAGATACGAAATGTCTTCAGAAGCGGATATTCCTTAGCAGCCGTAGACACTATAAACATGTTCGATTCCGGTTCCGGGGCCGAGGTAGAACCGCAGTCTCCTAACTGTCCAAACGGGAGGTAAAATGGAACCGCATGCTTCTATCCGATCTCGAACCGGAGGCAATATCCGCAACCTGGACTGAAACCAAAATCGATTTTCGTATTAGCAAGATTAATTGGGGATTCTACATGCTGCGTGTATACATAAATCTTGCAAATTACATGTATATTGTAGTGCCACAGAACAGCTAAGTTGATGTGTAAATTGGACTGTGCCAACTATACTTAAATAGTTCATACAGAAACGTATATTTTTCAATTGAAAAACACGTATACAAATGAGAATGAGTGAGATGACAGATGACAAGGTGAATTGAGATATTTACAGAATGACAATAAAGTGGAGGTGAGATTAAGTAATGACATTGAAATACGAGATGACACTGTCTGGAAGGAGAGAAGATTTTCATTCATATTCAATATAGCAAGTCATGACATCATCTGTAAAAGTCATGCACCATCATACTTTTGCAATGAAAAATATTAAGGCTTTATAAAAACGGCATATCAAAGCAGATCAGTATATGTATTCAAAATTAATAACGCACACCAGCATTCGTCTCGCTTAATTATAAAGTCCTACTTACATACATGTACATCCTCATACATGTACGTAGGCATGTTAGCCTATTTTTAATGCAGTCAAAAAATTGACAGATTATCACGTCTCGCAATGTGCTTGTACATTTTCAAATTTGCCTACAGTTACTGAAAATTTTCTCCACAATATGTATCTAAGATAGTAGCAGACAATGCGAAATTTACATGCATTTTCATGGATGATGATAACAATTTGATGGCGAAGAATGATGCAGTTAATGTGTCAACATTGCATATCTGTAACTTTACCTACATTGAGACTATCGCCTGATAATGTAATTCGGATATTTAATATTCCTAGAATCTAACAGCTGTCATTGAATCCGATGGATTAATTTTTTCTGAGTGTAGATACATCATATTTGTGGCATGAATTTGCCGGTGAGATAGAATGCACAATAACTAGCATCTCACATGAGATAATTATAGTACGCTTCGAAATTGATTGGAATCAATAATTATCTTAATGGTAGAAAATGTGGAACACTGATCTATTTCTCTGCTAATAAATTTAAAATTTAGCACTCACAAGGGAACACTCCAATGAACATGAGATACAAGTTTACCTTTCAAGAGGCAATCAACATTGGATGTCTTTTATATCGAGGATTCAGTGTAGAGAAAAGTAAATACAGATAAATTGGACCGAGACGCAACAGGTGACACAAAATGAAGAAGTCCATGTACATGACCGATGACAAGACCTGGGCCTACAAAAGCATCAATTTCAGTGCTGCGAATTTCCGGAAGCAATTCTCATCACATCATTTATTGCCAGACCTGAGAAGCACCGCGGCTATATATAGGCCAGTAAAAACTTCAATTAGGCCAACTGGAACCGGAATCGAACATGTCTACTAGGCACGTTAATTCGCTCCACATGGGTCTGTCAGTACGTCTGGGAAAGGTCCTAATTGGCTTAAAATATCTAGAATGGCTGAACAAACTGTTCCATGGCGTTGATTATGATCTAGTTCTGTGGTTGTCAAGGTGGACAATATGAGCCACAAGTGGACCACAGGCTTGTGAAAGTGGGCCCTGGACTCTTGATAATTGAGTGTGTGACGAATCCAGCTTTAAATGAATTACTATAGCCACTGATTTCAAACATCTGTTGATACATACCGTTGTCCTTACTTTTATAGTAGATGTACATGTATAGATAAACTGGCAAAAAATGCGTCAAAATCAAAGGAGTCACTGAGAATCAAAGTTTAGTTTGATGCATTTGTTTTTGCAGTTTGAATTTTTGCTATGTCTACATATATATTAGAATTTTTTCTCTGAGAAAGAATGCGCTTCTTCGGTGCATAAGATCATATATATAGTAGGCCTTTTCACTGCAGTGCATTGAATTTCGGTGAACCGAACCCATTTTTGTATTATTGTTCCTTTTTTTTACCGAATATATCCTTTATATTTGACAGTTCTATGAATCTCAAAACGGAAAGCGGATCTGTAAAGTATCACACAGCAACACTTAACCCTCGATTGATCATTAATCAAAATTTGCCCTCATGTAGAAATTCTATATTTTGTTATACAAAAGAAAATTGTTATACAGATGAACTTGCTAGTTGTTTAACACTATTTGAAAGTCGCAACTAATACAGTATACATGATTCTGTTAATTCTATTATTCAGATCGGAATCAGCCGCAGCTTTTGTTAACAAAAATTCCATAAGATGTAAAAGAGTTGACTCAATCTCTAGAAATTGGAATATAGAGAACTAGCCTTCATAGAAATTTATAGAAATGAATCTAGGACCTGAAGAATAATATCATTAACAATCTATGATTAAGTCCCATCTCTTCATCCAGTCTCTTCAAATTTCTGCACGAAGAATTGAATGTTGTTTGGACAGCCTTCTACTTGTTTCAGAAGATCTATTATTGCTCCTACTTTTTCATCAACCATATATAAACGACGCATACGAGTACAGTGGAAAGAGTATGCTTTATTAAAGATTTCAACTGGTGGTTCGGAGTGTTTTGGGCTAGTTCGGTAAAGCTACATACAGCTAGCTCTGAGTTTTGATCAGTTCTCATGTTATAGCTCACTCCACTGAGCTATTGACATAGAAAATTACTTGTAGATCCATAGGTAGGCCTACGTGACAGCGTAAAGATCCAATGTTAAATATACATACGTATAAAGCCTTCTATTTCAAACCTAATTAAGATAAAAATTTATCAGATAAGAATGCATTCATTGGGAATGAAGATGTAGCCATAAGGATACATGAGTATATTGACACAACTCAGGCCCATCTGTAACACAATGGAAAAATATGTTTTGACCCATTGGAAAGGAGTCCCAGTTTCCCACAACCTTCCACGACATCGTTAAATCCTGGCCAGTATTGACCAATGAGGAGCAGGTGGGTCACCTACGCGCGATGCTTCGAAGTATTCAAGTAATTCAAGTGTTCAGTCATGCATTTTGCAATTCATAACGATAGACATAATCACCACAATCTTACATTCCATGGAATCTTTCGAGGTGTTTTATGATAATTATAAGTGCTCCACATTATTACAATGTAGTCGTAGGCAATAGTGACTCATGATATATGATGGATTTATAATATAATTGCTAGAATTATATTGTTTGTTCATTTGATTGATTAACTGATCACCACAGTTAAATTTAATCAATTGCATGTTTTGACTTTAGGTTCAACTATTGATTTTTAACGTTTTCAATTTTAATTGATTGGTTGTATGCAAATGTCAATTTCAATTAATTGATTGGAGAAAGCAATAAAATTGCAATCAATTTCTGAAAAGCCCTGGTGTATACATAATGCAACAAAGATAAGGCAGAGAATCAATCTCACCTCTCATCCTCATTTCGCTCATTTTGGTTAATTAAAGCACAACTTACCTTTTAGTATAACTAGAAACAAGGGAGTTCCACACCGTTGCCAAGATTCTGAAATATCATGAAGAAGAGAGTTTTTGACCGCATTCTTGAACCCAGATAAATCGTACGTCCTGTTGACTTCTCAAAGCCGAAACATGTCTGTCATCGACAGTTGATTTCGAGGCGTCGATCTAAGAACGTGACTTATCCTCAATTCGATAAATTGTCATCAAATTTCAAAACGTGACGTGAAATATAATCCAAGGTTTATGTTCCGACCCATTGAATGTTTCTAGATTACCGTTGGGAATTCGGCTCCGATTTCCAATTTAATCTACGAGTCGCAAAGTATTTGTTGAAATCAATGACACAAGAACTTCCTTTGTTCCATGCCGGTGAAGCAACTATGAGCATCAACTATAATTTCAAGAATCTTCAAGCTCAACATTATCATCTTTCAATTGTATATTATTGCGATACACGTTTCAATTGAATACTCTTCTATGAGATTATTGAATGATTGAGAATGTCACTCAAGAACGTTCGCTTTTTGTGCTATCAGTTGCCCGTTCATCATTGTAACGAATTGGCCGTGATGTCGTCCTGGTAATGAGGGAATATGATTGAATTTGCTATTGTATATTAGTCGCTTAGTATGGTTGAATAATACTCAGAAGCAAACTTCATACGATTTCCCGGCTGCGTAGGTCAAAAATATGAACATAGTAAGTGTAGAGCCAACCTACTGTAAGTAATTACACGTTATTATTCGTGTTTGAGATATACAGTGTACATGTACATTTACTACAAGTATTCAGTGACATACTTTCGGGGAATGGCGATAAGCATCACGTATTGTCGACCGTGTAAGCGTAACGTAAATGTACCGATGGCTTTCAGCTGCTTAGAGCTGATCAGGAACTCCTAGATGGCGCCATCTATTTGGTTCTCTGGGTTGATGCCGCTCATGAGTCAAAGAAATCGATTCTATTACACATCCGAAGTAGTAGGGAATCCTCCCAACTGCGCACAGCGCCCCCCCTCTGGAGCGCGAGTTGGGTTGGTGTGGTTCCGGGTCGACCGGCCGGGTGTGTTTTGGTCGACCGTCGTGGTTGTTCTTGGGCGGCGGTCTTTGTTTTTGGTGTGTAGGGATGGTTGTAGGTTTATTTTGTGTTTAGATTTGGTTTCCTGATGAAATTCTGGGTTGACATGTTGTGTTTCTTGGGTGTAGGTGTGGTTTAGGTGTGTTCTTGTGTGTTTTTGAGTGAGAAAGTGACTGTAGCGGCTAAACGAAGCCTCGTACGTGGACTTTTTGGCCAATTTTGGGTCTAGGAGAGTTGTTTCCAGCGTCATAGGGCTAAAAATGAAGAACTTCGACCCCCCCTCGGCAGCGATCTTCCAACTTTGGTTCTAGAGATTGTAGAAAGTCGTGCGATAGCTCGTTTGAAAGCTAAGAGTGCCACAAATTGATTGGAAGGCACAGTTTGGCCCTATCTTTCATTGCTGAGGCTTGAGAGTGACATTGAGACTTTTGGTCATGTTAGAGCGCCGTCAGAGGGTTTTTGAGTGAGAAAGTGGCTGTAGCGGCTAAACGAAGCCTCGTACGTGAAAATGGATGGCGGATTTGGACTTTTTGGTCAATTTTGGGTTCAGGGGACTTGTTTTCAAAGTCGTAGGCCAAACAACAAAGAACTTCGACCCCCCCCATCGGCAGCGTTTCTTCCAACTTTGGTTCTAGAGATCGTAGAAAGTCGTGCAATAGCTCGTTTGAAAGCTAAGAGTGCCACAAATTGATTGGAAAGTACAGTTTGGCCCTATCTTTCATTGCTGAGGCTTGAGAGTGACATTGAGACTTTTGGTCATGTTAGAGCGCCGTCAGAGGTTGAGTTTTGTGTTTTGGACTCCAGCGGGCGAACGAAGCATCGGATGAGAAAACTAAGACCAGATTTAGATTCAGCGTCAAATTTTGGATAATCAATGTCTGACCCCCCCCATCTTATCGATTGCATATTCAACGGATATATAAGTACGAGTTCGGGAGAGGAATCTCACTAAGTTGATAAATTGACTGCAGGTAAGTCGTTTCTCTTGAGGTCCGATATCGGACTTCTGACTTTTCATTGCTGATATCAGCTAAGGAGTCAGACTTATAGGTTAGTCAGTATAGCATGACTGACCATTTTATGATAGTAGGCCGAAATCTTCAAACGGCTATATCTTCGCTTCTACAAGTCCTTCAGACGTGATTCAAAAAACGTTTGACAGCTCATGATGTGCTCTGGGTGACAGACTACTTTTATGAGTAGTACTAAAATACTGAAAAATTTAAATCCGTATTTAATGATGATGATTAAAGTTTTTGAATAAAAAGCAGTCATTTATGAGTCTCTGCGACTTGGGACGTTTCCTATTGTAAATAACTCCACCGGTTTTCATGTCAAAATCGGGGCCCGGATACCAACACAGTGACATGACGCACGCTCTGTCCGCCCGAAGTTGGATTTGTGGGTCGAGGCCTTGGAGCTGGGATAACATCCCATCTGAGTAATGCCTGTAACGGATTCAAGAGCCTAACGCCTAGACGACTGCTGTCAAATGTTTTTGGACTTAGTCTTTCAATGCATATCAGTAAGTAGTATCCTATAAACACTTGCCATCAAATTTTTACTCTATCTTTACAGAATCGTCACTATGACTAAAAGGATCAATGCACGAATGCTTATCGGCAAGTGTAGCTGCGGCTGTATTGCCAGAGGCAGCGAGTTGAAGAAACACATTAAAGAGGTGACGGTCGGCGAGCATGTGAAGAAAGTGTTGTTGAGGGTGTGTGTGCATCATAAGGTAGTATGTGAGGAGGGGAGTGATGTAGAATTCACTAGGAACCATAGCCAGTGCTCTAGTGGCAATATTAGTGTGCAGGGGTTCAAGTCGTGGTTTGAGGGAGTTTTGATTGATATGGAAGAGGTGAGAATGGCAGTGGCGACGATTGAGGGTGCGGTGGGGACGAAAGGTGTAACCAAGGCGACTGATGAGGGTTTGAGTGAGGAAGAAGTGGAGTTGAAAGGGGACATCAAGAAGCCTGATTTTGATGTTGATTTGGATGACGTGTTGAAGGAATTGTTTGGGAACATTGGTGATCTTGAGAAGAAGGGTAAGGATGAGGGAAAGGAAGTGGGTAAGCCGTTGGCGGCATCATCGCCTCGGAGGGATGAAGGGAACACGAGGGATGAATATGTAAGGATGAAGGATCGATTGAGTGCGGTTGAGGAGAAGAATGAAGTACTAGTGATGCGGAATGAGAAGTTGACTGCGAAGGCTGAAGGACATAAGGTGACGAGAGAAGAGTTGGAAAGTATGAGGCAGAAGGAGAAAGAGTGGATTGCGGAAAGGAGTGAGCTGATGAAGAAAGCAAGTTTGGTGAGTAGTGTGCAGGCGAATTTGTTGAGGAAGGATGATTAGATAGATCGGATGCGAAGCGTGGTAAAGGAAACAGAGGAAGTGAAGGGTGTGAACAAGAGGTTGGTGGCTGAAGTGAAGCGATTGCATGAGCGTGAGAAGTGTAGAAAAAGAAGAGTGTATGAAGTCCATCTTCCCCTCTTCGAGAATAGTGTATGTGACGCCCCAACGATCACTAGCGATCCCAATCGGACGCAGCAATGCTACGAGGGCGACGGAGTCCGATGTCTCCATGTGAAGATGGACATCACCGGCGAGCTTGAGGACTTCGTCGTCCGAAAAGTCCGGAAGAAAGTTCCCAGTAAGTTACTTCAACATGATCATTTCCTTACCGCATCTAATCTCCTATTCTTTTCCTTTCAGAGTTTTTACATCAGTCGTAGGATCTTTTGATCCCGAGAACGCCCCAAACGGCTCTTTTAAGAGCCACACGGAGCAAGAGTGATAGTACCACATTGTGGTTTGCTCTGGACAGACTTCGGTCTGACTGAATCTATCACATAATTAGAAAGACTGAGTCATGTCTTTGTATCAGAGGGGTATATAAACCATTGCCTCTCTTTCACTTTCATTCTATACTCCATCATGAAAACACCTAAGACGACAGTCAGCTCTCCTGACAAGCCTCGGCTTAGACCAAGAAATTTATTTATTGAGTTTCTAGAGATGGAGGACCGAGAGCGAGTCTATAACAATCTTGCTCGAATTGGCTCATCAACAACTGACGATGATGCCAATTAAACAGAGTTGGGGTATATACCGCCCTCTAACAGTCAGCTTATAGTAGAGGAGGTCGATGCCGCTGACACAGAGAGATTACAGGTCTCTCTCAGCGGAATCGGCCAGACCTAAGTCTATTCATTTCCCGAGACCGAACCAACGGTCTTTTTAAAGACCACCATGGGGCAAAATATGATAGTACCTCCACGTGGTTTGCCCTGGACAGACTTCGGTCTGCCTGAATCTGTCACACAAATAAAAAATAAAATCACAAAGTTGTATCTGCTATCAGTCAACTTAAACGTTGCATGTTAAGGAGGATTTCGATATAATTCTTCCTGCTGGTGGGCGATCTCTCTTGAGACAGCGGATGATATCGTAATGATAAGTGTGGCAAGGGAGTGTGTCATAATTCAGACCGAGGCCTCTGGGGCAACTCATGTTGGGCATTTGACACAGTTCTCAACGTAGCACTTTGAACGCCAATCGGTTGAGTCTTAGCTATCTGCCGCAGGTTACTTTTCAAATTCTCCATTCCATACGTTATCTGAGAATGAATCATGAGTTCTCTTAAGAACTGCCTCTATCATTGAGGCTAAATGATGAAGGGATGAAATGGGAGGGGACTCTGGCGCCACACGCAAACATATACATCTTCTATCTTCTCTAATGATTCGATCTCTTTTGATAGAAAAGTAGACCGATAATAAATGTGATGATATTCACAACCATGTATACAATTAACCCCATATCTAAATTCTTCCCTTTATTTCCATTTCTAGATCAATACATTGCAAAATGAAGACATGTAGTTCTTTAGATTTATTTATCAAAGTTCAGTGGGATTGGTTTCAAGTCATTATGAATCTTGCAATATGCCACTCGCTTTGGAGCATCCGGCACTCTTCTGAGTGGCGTCGTCTTTGGTGTGAAGTCGCCCTCACTCCATACAACTTGGGTCACTGCCCACATCCTCGTCCCATTCATCAACAACTTCGAAAATTTTGTAGAAAATATTCAAGGCTTCAGTTGAATTTGCCATACTAGACTGTTCGATCGTATGATGTGAAATAGAAGTGCTGCAATCTTCTGATTTATATAGGATATTCAACAATACTTTCCTCAACAGCCAATCAGAATCACTCTAATTTAGATAAAGACTGCTAAAGTCAGAAGATTGCAAGATATGTCAATCTCAGCTAAAATGACAATTTTGTGATCGTCAATGAGTGCGATGAAGGTATGAGCAGTCAGGAGAGTGGCAACAAAACTGTAGGAATTATCTGGACAGACGAAGAGTGGACACCGAAAACAACTCGTGAGAGAAGAGTGTCAGATGCTCCCAAACGATCAAGTATGCTTTGATTTTAAATAAATCTAAAGAACCACATGTCACTACTTTTTGATATTTACCCTCAGTGATTGAGTAGTATTTAGGAAAAATGATAGTGTCTAGCATCAGCTGCTATGATTTATACTGAGCTGTCAAATGAATAGATTTTCACTATGATGTTGATGATTACATTACCCAGAAATAAGTGAAAACAGACAGATGCAGCAAATAAAACATTTATTGGAAAATTACAAGTAGTTTAAAAGTTTTTCACTACTGATATTGTCCCACAGCGATTCACAGTTACTACAGTCATATTTCAGTTGTCGCAGTCTTTCCTCCGCTGCAGCCAGCACACCAAAGACGTACTTCCATTCCACTTTGTTTCTGGGTTGGGACGATGGGCTGTACCATCTCCGTATGTCATGGAGAAAGCTGATGTCATCCTCCTTGGACACATCCTCCTTATTATACATTAGGTATTTCCACCGTACATAGATCATCTCCAGTTCTTGTTGTTCTGTGAGAGATGGTAATTCTAACTTTGGAATGTCATCTAGATTTCTCTCCTTCTCCACCTTTACCTTTTTCGGAGCGGGAGTGCAAGTTGGTGTGTTCACGGAGAGAGTTGCTGTTGGTGAATTTATGACTTCAAATTGTATGCCATAAACTTGATTTCTTAGTGCTTAAGTACAAGTAAGCAGCCAATCAAATGAACAGCCAATGAATGATGTGTATGAGAGTATAAAGGAGGAGGAAACAGACTTATTTTCATTCTATATTTGAGACGTGTTGAGAATATTTGGAGTCTCTATCTTGATTAACTATACCATTTTCTGACATTGAAGTATCATACTTAAACTTGATTTCGTTGAAATGGTAAGTTGAAAATTTCCTCACTTATCTCCCTCAAACGTCTGGCTAATAGCATCTTTCTCAATTACAGGCATCTACTTCATCACCAAAACGCTCCCTTCTTGAGGAAAGTTTAGACCTAATAAGTGAAGGTAAGTTGTAACAATAAACTATAACTTTAATAGAGATGATAGAATCATTTCTCTTTCAGGTGATGGTAGTTCCAGCTCAAGCGGCCAGTCGCGGCAATCTAATGAGCGGGAATGTGCTGATTGTGGTCACATCTATACGAGGAAGCGTGATCTCGCCCGACACATCAGACAACGTGTATGTCAACCAAAGCCATCATCAATCTCCCGAGGTGAGGATGATTCCATTCAACATGTCTCCTTTACTTGTGACTTTTGTTTCCAATCTTTTGAAACAGGCTTTGAATTATCTTCACATAGACTTCACCACACACACACAAATGATAGTTATATCAACAGCACCTCCTCTATTCGACTAACTGAAGCATCGCTCAATAATGTACTTAGAAATTTCCAGATGGAATCCTCAGAAACTATTGCTGATTTTCCGGAGTGGCTCTATCAAAATTCAACATTAATTGATGCGCTCTTTCATAATTTAGAGCAGTTTAGAATAAAAGCGCTCATCTACCTTAAAATAAAATGTGTTAAAATCGATTATCATACTGGTGAAATAGTACAGAGGTTGGTGTTTTACATACCCTCCTCTCCTGCTACAGAGGTAGTCGATAAAGAAGCTTGGTTAAATTTTCACATCCAAGGACTAAAATCAAATATTGATAAATTTAACGAGCGCGATAGTAGTCTAATTTTTGATGGCATAGAATCTGCCAAGTTTAAAATTACTCTATTAGAAAATTACCGTGGTCGAGGCTCCTTCAATCTTCCAAAAACGTTGAGAGCTAAGAATTTCTGTTGATTGTGAATCACAGTGTTTTAAGTATGCGGTATTGTCTATTCTCCACTATCATGATGTACAGAACAACCGTTTCAGTAGAAGCAAATATCATGAATGGTAGAATGAATTGAAGTTTGATGACTGCAATAGCGAAGACATGAAGTTTAAAGATATAGAGAAATTTGAAAAACGAAATGAAATCAAAATAGTCGTTCACATCTGGCAAGAGGGTGTGCGCTACAACAACAGTTCATCAACTTATGATCGGGCAGTCAATCTCCTGCTAGTATATCAAAATGATAGTGAAAATTGGCATTACTGTGGTATTCCTAAAATGGCTCGACTATATTCCCACTTAACATCTAGAAGAGGAGAGTATTTCATATGTGACCATTGTATGCGCCCTTTCTGGTCAAAAGATAAATTTGAAGCACATTATGAATGGTGTAAGCGAGGTAAACTGCAAATAGAATGCATGCTTAAAGATAAAGAGTTTTCATATATAGAGAAAGGTGATGAATTAAGTCCTCTTCGTGTCATCTATGCTGACATCGAATGCTATATTGATGATAACACCCATAAAGTGGCAGCCATATCATGTTATGAGGTATGGCATGATTACTTCAAAAATAAAAATAATATAATGCACGTCTGGCAAGGTGAAGATTGTATACATAAATTCTTACAATTCCTCGAAAGCGCTGTCACATTTCAGCAAAAATTTGATAGTGAACTCCAACGCAGATCATTGAATATGTCAGCAGATGATCAAGTAAAATTTGAAGGTTGCAAAGTCTGCCCAAAATGTAATAAAACGTTTGATGAAGATAAAATCAAGAAAGTGCGGACCATGATCACATCACTGGTAAATTTAGAAACGCGCTATGTACAAGATGTAATTTTTCACTGAGACTGAAACGGCGTACTCTACCCGTTTTTTTCATAACTTCAAAGGTTATGACAGTCATATGATAATAAAAGGGGGTTAGGAAAAATGAAAGAGTGGAAGTTAAGTGTAATAGCTGAAATGAGAGAAAGGTTCATGGCCATGACAGCAAAAGTAACAGTTGACAAAACTAAAGAAAATAAGACAGTCTATTTTGATATAAAATTTTTAGATTCCTATCAATTCATGGCTTCATCACTAGCATCTCTCGTTCAAAATCTTAAGTCTCTTCCACTAACTCAAAATTTGAAGAAACAATATCCTAACTTGACGGATGAAGTCATCACACGCAGAGGAGTGCTTCCATATGCATACTTTGATAACATTTCTAAACTTAGTGAGACTTCTCTCCAATCAATAGACAAAGTTAAAAATGATTTGACTGGTGTAGAATGCAAGGTAGAAGATTACAATCATGCTCAAGTTGCATGGACAAAATTTGCCTGTCAAACGTTTAGCGATTATATGATCGCCTATCTAAAATTAGATGTATTTTTGCTGGCTGATGTATTTCAGGAGCTTCGACGAGTGGCATTAGAAGAAGATAAATTAGATCCCGTTCACTTTGTCAGTCTTCCAGCCATGCCATTCCAGTCTGCTTTTAAAATGACTGGAGAGACCATCTATCTTTTGCAAGATCCAGAGATGCATAATTTATTTGAACGAGGAATTCGCGGTGGTCTCACATTTGTAAATAGGCATCAAATAAAATCAAAAATAGCAGATGATGATCAGATTCATCGTAAGTACTATGACCAAAATAATTTATATGATAGTTCACTGTCCAAACCTCTACCTCATTCTGAGTTAAGCTGGTTGGGTGATAATGAAGTTCAGCATTTCTCCAACCCTTCAAACATACTAGCTATTCCAGATAATGGTGATTGGGGATATTATTTTGAGATAGATCTTATCTATCCAAATAGCATTAAAAATAAAACTGTGGATTCTCCACTTGCACCCGAATCAGGCGAAGTGACTGAATATATGTTTTCGGACTTTATGAAACAATTTCATAAAAATTTAGAAGGGAGCGGACAGCCCAAGTATAAGCCTTGCCGTAAACTTTTGCTTACTCAATTTGATAAAGAAAATTATTTAGTCCACTTCTCTATCTTAAAATGTTATTTAGAAATGGGGATGATTTTAAAAACAGTTCACCGCATTATCAAATTTAGACAGAAAGTCCTTCTGAAACCTTATATTGATAGTAACAGCCAGAAACGTGCACTAGCCCAAAACAATTTTGAAAAGGATTTCTATAAATATAAGAATAATAGTCTTTTTGGTAAGACGATCGAGGACGCTAGAAAGCGCATTAACTATAAACTTGCGAATCATAATGATAAATTTCAAAAGTTAGCGACATCACCTCTCTTTATTGATAGAGATATGATATTTGATGAGTTGGTTGGTGTTAAAATGATAAATGATAAAATCAGAAGTAGAGTTGTGCAAGCCCATCTACATTGGACAAGCTGTGTTATATTATTCCAAGCTTGAAATGTATCAACTCTTCTACAGAATATTAAAACCATGCTCTCTAATTAAAGACGTGCGTTTTGCTGGGCGGTGATACCGACAGTTTCTTTTTAAGTATCGCTTCCTTCTCAGAAAGAGTTAAATTTCAATGAAGTAGGAAAATCTTTAGAAAAATATTTTGATACATCAAATTATCCTACAGATCACCCACTATACTCTACTAAAAAATAAAGCAAAATTAGGACGCTTTAAAGATGAAATGGCAGGAAAGGAAATTAAGGAAATGATTCTTCTTCCTCCTAAAATGTATTCTATGAAGCCAAAAGACTCCAGTGACAGTATTAAGCGCGCAAAAGGCATACCTAAATCGATTGTTGTAAATATGAAACATAGGGCCTATAAGATGGCCTACATAAATAAGAACATAGCGTTTCTCAACATGACTATCCTAAAATCAAAGACACATGAGGTAAAAACTCATACGTTTAGGAAGCGAACACTTTCAGCGTGGGAGGAAAAGAGGTGTTGGATAGGACATAACATGTCTCTTCCACATGGACATCCTGACACAAACATATCACCACCCAAAAGAATTAAACTCACACTACCACATTCGGGAGATGTGTAAATAGATTCATTCTTAAATCAGTATTTTGATGATGTTTTCTGTTGATATTCATTGTTGCTTTATGTATCGCTTTAGATTGCACTTTCTTGTGAATGTATGCCCACAATCAGTTCATTCCCACTATATCTGTGAAAAAACTTTCCCACTTTGTCAACACTTCTTCAAAACACTTTTTCATACATATCTTTTTATTTCAATAAAATTTTACAATGACTTCACTATGTTTTCCAAAACACTTAAGTTACGAGGGATTTAGTATCTTTGACATGGATGCACTCGTGTAGACCATTTGTGATTTTGATAGAAATAGATGGTATAGTTTGTTTGATAACAGGATGGTAGAAAATAGGTTGAAACATCTTCTCGACTATTCCATATAAAGGATCCTTATCATGAATGAAATCACGTAAAATGTGTTCTTTTTTCTCGTCAACATAAATAGGTAGAATCAAATCACTTTGAATGTAAAGGTGTCGTTCATGTTTATCAAGTGTCATTGGTGTTTCTATACCAATCGTATGCGCAGCAGTAAACATATTTTTTTAGCATTGAAAAACCGAAGAGTTTTTTCATATTTTTGCTCAATTGACATTGAATGTCATCACCCAGTTTCAGAACAGCGCGTTGATTTTCAATTGAAAACGAAATGTGGTGTGTCTTTAAATCATATTTACTTTTCATCACATGCTTCAACTTCTGTTGTATGAAAGGGTTTACTACATGAATGAAGCTTTCAACTGTATGATATAGACGCGGTATTATATTGATAGCAACTTTAGATTCTTGATAAGACTGGTAAATTTTCTTGATGCGATCACAATAGATGTCCACCCACCATTCATCATTAACTGAATCAGCTTTAGTGTAATATTCATGAGAAGCATACACCAGACCTCTTCCAATTAATAGGTGTTGGATGTCTTACAAAATAACGCAAGGTTGGAGAGAAATAAACTGTAAGTTTGTCATTATATTTCTGAATAACCAACTTATTTTTGTCCGCCATAATTTTCTCTCCATACTTCTTACCAACAGTCTCATTCCATCGTTTTACTAACTCAGTAAGTGATAAAGGTTGAACACCACGCTTCTTTAAAATGATGTGATCTTCACGTTCTATAACATCTTCATCAAATATTTTGAATTTATAATGAAATTTGTTGATTCGATTTGAATAAACTTTTTTAACATTTGCAGTAGCAATTGACGTTAGATGTAGACCGTGCCGAAAACCGAGATGTGGATAGAATTCATTATCCAACCTCAGTGTAAGACCTTTAGTAAAAGAATGAAAGCGAAGGAACTGTCTTCCATTCCAATGATAGATAGTAAACTCATGAACTTTCTGATCCTCATTCTTCATGATGGAAGTATTGCCACTATTGAATGCCTTAATAATTTTCTCATTCCCAAATGGACCATAATAATCTGATTTTGTCTGAATCCATTCATAGTTCCACTTTCCATTTGACGTGAAATTGTATGGGAATTGGAATGTATTATTCATCGTTATTCCATCATGGGTGCGAAGAGTCAATATCATTTCTTCCAAATCATTATGATTAGATGATTTGATATAAGTCAATGTTGCCACTTGTTTACCATCAACTCGAAGGAGATAGTTAAATTTCTTCAATAATGTTTCAGGAGTCATGTTTGTCTTTCTTGGCTTAATCACAATTTTCTTCACCAACGTCTTCTCATTTTTTGGAATAAGATTTACATGATGAGCTTCCTCTCGATATATTAACTGTTTATGACCACTTGGGTGGTAATTAACGTTATAATTATCATAGCTTTTTAAGGTGCTAGCGAGGTAACCTAAATTACTTCTTAAACTGGAACTCAAAGCAACAATCCAATCTTTATCAACTACATGATGTACATAATTATGATCACCATTGTGCGGAGTAAATTGGACAATGTGTTTACACGCTTTATTCAGGAAATCATTTACGAATTTCTGACATGATAGAAGATCTTTCTTCGGCCATTGTGGAATGTATACTCGGCAGCCCTTTTCACATTGGTAAGCAGCTGTGCGTCTCTTATTAGTAGTCATCACCTCATGATCAAAAGTATAGACAGAGTTACTGTGAACAAGTTGTGTGACCCCTACTTCCCACTCTCCATTCAGCTGTTGTGTATTATCAGTGGGAGTAGAAAAGATAGCGGCTCGATTACTAGCAAATCTATTTGTTGCTGCATTGCTAAGAAAAATATGGTGAAACGACATTTTCATATTCTGGTGATCTATATATCACCAATTTGCATAACATCATGAAGACTTGGATTTTGGATTCTCAACAATACATCAAAGTTGATCGCAATGGAAACGTTCATTTCAAAAATTCTCATGGAAATACATCGAGAGGAATTACATAAACATGGTTACAATTTTTTAATCTTAATGACATCATGAGGGATTTGGAATATTTTGAAATGCTAAAATTCATCTCTTTGGGTAATCAAGTTTGGATTCAACATTACAGAAATGAAATTCAAATCTGTCATTCTGATTCATCAATCTATTATTCATTTCGCAAATACAATTGGGAAAAATATAAAAGCTGGCTACATCGCTCCATTATGTCATTTATTCGTCGAGAGTTCATCGCTTTGCTATGCAAACCTTAATCAGACACCGCCTTCAACACAATGTTACGCTCCATCATGAAGAGTTGGAAATTAGATTCCTTACAACATGTTGAGATTGATTATGATCAAAACGTTTATTTCAAAGACTATACTGGAAATATGAGAAGAGAATTTGCTTTATCATATCGACATTTTCAGTGCCTAAATCATACCATGAAGGACTTGTAATACTTCTATAAGAAAAGACATTCACGCATAGGAAATCGCATATGGTTGCGACTTAAAAAGCAACGAATACAAATCTATCATTCCCAACTTTCTATCTGCTTCACATTTCATCAAGGTAGTTAGGAAAAGCATAAAAGGAAGATACATCGCTCTACTTAATCATTTCTTCATCATGAAACGTCATCGTTGCACCATCGTCACCATTCTCCGCCGCATCAGACTATATACCAAAATCGATCTTGCAACATTACATCAACAAATTCCAAACAGCAAGTATTATCCGGGTCGACCGCAAATGTTAGTGGTGAAGATGAGCTTTTTACGGAACCTTCAACTCTTTCCAAAAGGGACGATACAAATTCTCGGCGCACTTTCTCATCCATCGGCGCGGTTAATGCGCTTAGAACTCCAGAAGCTACTACAGCGGATATGGAAGAGGGAGAAGTGTGTGATGTCGAATCTGACTGTGGACAATATGGTGATCTCTACTCAATTGAGTGAAAATGTATCGTTTTCGAAGATTCATAGCAGCAGCTACAATTTGCGTTATGAGCCAGAACTCTTTCCTGCAGCTCTCATTAATCGTTGGAATCCTGTACATGTTGCAATCTTTCACAACAGTAAGGTTATCATTACTGGACTGAAATCAGAAGTGCAAGCAGATACAATTCTAGACCATTTAATCTAATATGCACATACCCAGCGGATTGTGAAATAAAAACAATTTTTACTCCAATATGATGATGTTTTATTTTGAAAACTTTTGAATAACAGATTTAAATCGACGTACATGCAAACGTTTTAAAATGAGGTACAATACGAAAGCACCACAAGTTGATGAAAGTGGATGTTGCAGTATGCGCTCATTTCGTTGATATTGACGAGTATGTTTTCTCAACCACTGCTGTGTTGGTATATTTGGAGGTTGAGCAAGAGAGTCAAATAGTTCACCGCGTCTGTCTTTTCCAATAAAGATAGCTTTCAATGTTCACCTTCTAAATTCTTTGACTGAGTGTTCAATACAATCAAGATGGGATACTGTTTTACTGTAGTTGGTAGGGTATTTAGCGAATAGACATTGTCAAAAGCTTTCAACGTAGCTTCATCTGCATTACGCTTTAGCTCTAATATCGTCAGCATTCAACCAACTCATTAACGATTATAGTGAAGAATCACGATATTTAGTTATTTCAATATTTGAATCAAAAACTGCATAAATCAATACATTGATCGTCGCAGTTAGCGTTGTTTTGAACTCCAGATCCAAGCGAATATTATGAGGAACGTTAGCTTGACGATAAGGTGCACTAATATCGCTGTCGGCAGTCAAATCAAATGCATAAATAGTATATCCATTCTTAAACTCTCTCATTGTGAGTCCGTTGGTATCGTCTATGTTGTAAAAGCCAGACATTCATATAATCAACATAATTACGCAGAAATTGATAAGAAGTAAAATCTGGTTTATAGGGTGGACCAGGATGACTAACACCATTTACACGTAAAGCAATTTCGCTCAAACTGTTGTGTTTGAAGTTGAAAGGATTCTTCCTGACATTGCCATTGAATGCATCATTTTCAACCATTGCTACCATTAGGAGTTTTGGTGCTTCTGATGGAAATAAACCATTTTTCATAAAACTCTTTTGATCTTTAGGAATAGTAAATGTGAGAAGCTTTGTATGTTGAATGGGATAAATAGCATTGCTACGGTTAGGACCCTCAGCATGTCCTCTAATTACAATTGGATTAGCTACCACTCGAAGAATGTATAGCGTAAGATCTTCCACATGGATTTTAAAATTGACAACTTTAGCATATGCATTCAACAAAAATTCAGGCTTGTTCAATGTAAGTTTGACTGGCATGCTGGTATTACAGAGTAAAAACTTTGACTGTCGGAAGAAGTCAAGATTTAGTGGACCATACAGCTGACATACTTTACTATCTTTAATCAAAGCAGATCGCTTTACAAAACCAGCGTTTGTCTCACTATCAAATTGTGTTGCTGGATCTCTATACCATCCCATTGCTTCCATATGACTCTTTTGTGCTGACGGATGAAACTGTGATAGGGCATTGAGATATGCTTTATAGGGATAATCGCTTTGTCCACCTACTACCTGTTGCTCTCCAATAGTTAGAGAAACATCACGAAATAGTGTTGCCAGCGGTAAAGTGTTCAGACCAACTTTATGTGTAGCATCGATGTTAGTACCATCTGCTTGCTGAATTCTGAACCGCACATCAACCATCGAATAACTTAAATCAATGTAGTCATCACTAGCGCCAGGAATGACAAATTCAATTGGGCCAGTATTCTCAGCAGTTCCAGGATGATAATCTACAATACTTGAACTAAGAATATCTGTCTGTATCGCTTGTTGATCAAACAAACAAAAATTTGAAGTTTTACACTCAATGATTAGAAGTTATGACAGCGTCGTCGTCTAGCACGCGATGAAGGATTGGAGCGCGCACGGCGTTTGCGTGAATGCCTTTTCTTAGATTTGTGTGAAGTTCGCCTCTTACCAGCTCCGCGCTGTTTTCTTTTTCTTCTAACATTCATTCGTTAAGGTGCTTTCTTTTGTCGATTGCGAATTAAGGATTCCTGTAATGTTCTTAAACTGAATTCCTTCCCACGATTTAGTATAGTACTCTTTATATTTTTCCACTGGCAATATCATTGACAACATCGCCAGCAAAGCTAACAGCATTACTTAAAACAGATCCGGCAGTAGATAAGAGAGGAGTTACAACAGATTTCAGCGCGCCAAATATACTACCTCCACGTTGACGTCGAGCACCACTGTAAATTGTACCCGCGCCACTTACATAGGGGGACGTGAATAAAACGATGCAGTCGGATTCATTACTTAAATCTTGAACTCGCAAGTTATAGTTTTGCATAAATCACTTGCGATCACTTTGATGAAAAATGTCTGCACGATGCATCCAAGAGTTCATACTTGAAGGATAACCGGGCCATTTAACAAGATACCATTCTTCGCCTTGACGTTCTTTGCAACGGATGATTTTCTATACTAATTATGTTTTACTTTCAGTGACTACCTCAATCTCATCATGGTAAAGCTGCCATCTATTTCTTCATTATCGTAATCTTTGAACTTGTAAGTTGTGGGAGAGTCTTTTTCATAGATGCTTGAAACTGTAAAAATTTCTTCTGTCGAATTTGGGAGATAACCTTTGGCAAAAATACTCTTCATTTTTGATATGCGAACTTTATCGCCTATTTTTACATCACTTTTTGCATTATTACGCTTACGTTAGAATGTTTTACGCACTTCATCTACATTCTCAGCATTCACATCTGCGGGTCTGAGTCCAATAGAGCGATGCACAGAGTGATTGTAGGCATGTACCGTATCTTGTAGGATCTTTGTCCAATTTTGTGTTAAGTTGGCAGTAAAATGTCGCCACAAGCGATTTTCCAATGTGCGGTTAAAACGTTCAACTAGTGCAGCCTTATAGGCACTCTTTACACTAAACAACTCAATGTCATATCTCTCAAACAATCTTCCCACATGCTGATTTTCGGACTCTTTTCCTTGATCACTCTGAATTCTCTTCGGAATGCGACCCTCATGGAAAATTGACTGGAATGCCTTTGCTACTCGTTTACCTTCTTTAGTTTTTAGAGGTTAAGCCCACGCATATCGCGAGAAAATATCAATTACTGTCAAAATAAAATTATTTCCCGAGTTATGTTTTGGAATAGAGGCAACGTCACTCAAATCTGCCTGCCACTGTTCATCTATGTCATGAGTAATATAATGACGGGTACGGTACTTCTTTTTCGCTTGTTTGTGGAGTGTATAGGTGGCCTGACCCTTCAACCATTGTTTAACTTGTAATTGCGGAAGACCACTCGCTTTTGACAATTTCTTTATAGATGCAAATCCTACTGGATATTTTACATCATAATATATTGACTTTAAAAGTTCATTTGATGACGACTGACTCTTTTTTCTACTTCTTCTCATGTTTTTGCTTTCTTGCCTTTTTACACTTGCAACAGCCACAAGATTTAGCAGATTTACGTTCATGTTCACATTGCTTAGGAGTCTCACTGTAAGAGCTGGCACAGCAAGTACATGTTGCATCAACATGCACCTCCGGCGGTTCATTACATGGCATGCAACACATCTGCTTCATATTAATAGTCTGAGAACATATATTTCTTTGGTGGAGATCTTCTACGTCTGTCTCTTCCTTTTGTTTGCCTAGAGGTTGTAGATCTATGTCGTTCTCTTCCTCTTGCTTTCTTAGTAAGTGTGGAAGGAGATGTAGAAGGTGAACTCTTAAACCAATTTCTTGGCATTGTAATAATCTTGGCATGTAATAATCTTGGCATAATAATAATTTTAGGAACAGAATTAACATTTGAAGTAGCATCAACTTCTGAAGTAGAATCAAGTTCTTTCAATGTTCACTATTCAATGCAAATTTCGGAATATTATGCTTTTCAATAGTTGAAGAAAATATGGCCAACCATGTGGGACATAACCTTGTCGACGTTTTCTACGCGTTGCATACTGAATCAAGTCTTCATAACGCGAAGCGCTAATAATTTTATCATCATCTGTAATGATTTCACCTCTATCATTCACATTGAGATATGGTTCAATGCTGTTGAAAAGAGCTATTGCATGTGCACGAGATGCTAAAGGTGTAGCAGTCGAAACAGAGTCACGCATCTTATTCTTCAAACTTCAATTCTTCAACAGTTTCTGATTGTAATAAAACTGCGCGACATGGATCGTTAGTGCGTATTCAGGTTTCGTGTGCGGGCTTCTTTCCCATCAGAAAACAAATTTTGCGTAATATAGATTATAAGGCACCTTTGTGATGTGCTACGCGAGTGAACATGTCTGTAACGTCTTTAGAATTCTTGATTTCCTTTAATAGATCATCCAATACAACGACATTGTTGGACTCCATCTTATCAGCTCGAATAATTCCTTCATTTCGAATAAAGTTACGACGTTGCAATTCCTGAAAGAGTGACGGCTGATAAATACTATAACACCAAATAACTCGATTGATAGGTTCCCTAAACAATTATTTTCTTTTGCCTAGCAAATTCAGAGTGAAAACAGTTTTACCTGCATGGGATGGACCTGATACAGTCAGAACTTTATCACATTGAAGTCTGAAATCCATTTTATTACTTTGAGACTCAACATTTGCATAATTAACGTTTAAAGCCAAAGATATTACCCAATACGTTGCCCACTACAGGAGCTAACATCGGAAGTATTGCTGAAAGGAAACCACCCTTTTGTGTCAGAGTTTTCCTCTTTCTTTGAAGGGTGATTTTAGGATTGGAGATGAATCGTAATTTTGTAGTATATCCCTTAAGTAACTTTCGTTGTTGTGGTGATAATTTCTTTGTCCTCAAACTTCTCACATGAGAAACAATTTCTTGAATAAATTCATCATTAGCATGTCGTATAGCATTATATCGATGATTTCCTTTCATTCGTTGAAGAGCTCGAATGGCTCCAGAAAATTTTGAAGACTTTCGACTTTTGCGTCTCGCCATTTTCTCTTTACCATTGTCACAACTTGAGTTTTCCATATTTGCATAGGTACTAACTTTTATGGAAGAAGTGACACTCAAAAATGAGCTATATCACGGTGGCTACATTGACAAAGTTGAATACAGCAGCGTATGAAACAGCGCTGGCAGAAAGTATGCTTACATCTCTTAAAGATGCGTTTTCTAGCCTTTTCTAAATAATAGACGCATGTACAGAAGGAATACACTTTGAGAGTAAGTAGACATAACTCGAAAACCAATTGTGCTACGATCAAGTATCATTGCACCTTTAAGTTTCTTTTATAGAAAGTTGAATGTGAATATGTGAAATTGCTTCAATCACTAGACTGCTACCATGATGGTTAAATGCATCAAAACGTTGAGCAATTTTTCCCATATGTCTTTCAAAAAGTTCTTCAGGATTATCTACAACTTCCATCGAATAAGAAGCAAAGTGGAAGAAAAGATCTTCTACCTGTTCTTTCCCAAAATGGCTGAAATGAATTTTTGCAACTAATCTCGCCATTACAATTCTATTAGAAAACGTATCCATTAACTTCAAAAATAAAGTGCTAGTATCACCAATAACTGATTTGATGTTGATCTCATCTTTATGAAAAGTTATCACATAATCTTGAATAGTTCCCTTTAAGCTTTGTCTATGAAAACTTAGTGTTCCACAATCATTTGAGAAAGACATTATCATCCTTCATCTATCCCACCCGTTGCATGAAAATAACAAATCTCTTCATAAAGCATTTGTTAAACGATTTTAACAAGCATGCATTACAAATTTTGGGTTTGAAACAGATAAAATAGATACAGTTGGTAGCCATCATATAAAGAGCAATGATGACCAAACATTACTTTAGCAGTGTTGAGATATGGAGGAAAAAAGCATTGATTATGAATGTAGCGACTACAACGAACATTTAAAATAGGAACACTCAATTCCTTAAAACGCTTAGTGACTTCATGGTAGTGTTGATTAACTCTACTATCCCAAGGTGGAAGTAGAACATCATTGATGATTAGATTTGGAAATAGCTTCTTCTCCTTAGTAGGATCATTGCAATAGATACATACAAAATTAAAAGCTGCTAACCATCGTTTAAAGTCAATAAGAAGAACACATTCATTAGAAAAGCCATAGTCTTGCAAGTATTGCTGATTAAGTCCATAGATGTGTTTTCTCGCCCAGCTATCAGCGTTGGGATCACACTTGGCATGTTGATGGTAGACACTAATAAGTTGATACGACCAATTGTCCATAGCAATAGCACTGAGCTCCTGTACAGGTTCACCCTCACAATCCATAAAAATGATGATAGATGACTAAAAAGGAAATTACAAATTTTTACTCATCTGATGAAGAGTCCTATAACATATTACAAAATGATGAAGTACATCGATGCTGTTCACGACAAAATACACAAATAACATGATGGCAGCGAAGAAGTAAAATGTATCTGATAAGTCCACGTCTACGACACTCAAAGCACATGAGCGAATTGTCATAAGGTAGAGATAGGTAAGGACTACTGATTCTCCTTCTTTGGCCTGCGTTTAGCGGAAGCATTCTTCTCTGACTTACGCTTTGTACCGCTCTCGTTGAGGATTTGATCAATAATGTCATGAACGTCTGGTTGCTTTGGTATATATAGGATGGATTGAGCATGCATCGATATAGAGGCTAATTTGCTGTTCTGGTGATAGCCATAATATATTCCACTGATAGCAAAACCAATATTCCAAGTGCCTTCTGCGAGGTCTTCACATCTGATGGGTGTCACTTTAGCTCCTTCCTTTTTATAGTATGAGCACCAATGCGATAGTTTTAAGGAAAGCTTTTTACCATCCCATATCTTTCTATATGGAGTATCATTGTCGTCTCTCGCTTTCCATTCCTTGCTAAGGGGAGTAGGGATGTCCATATTTAATGTTGCAAACTCTTCAATAATATCGAGTTGGCGACGAATGTATGGATTCACAGGAATGACTACGTAGTCTCCATACTGATTGTTCAATATCTTCACTTCAGTGGAAGGAATCATTCCCGTTTGCAATACTATGCTATGATCGTAATAACGTATGGCTTGTCTAAATTTACGCTTTAGTGGGGTAGGATTATGTACCTTTGTTGTCTCTTCTACTGGCCTCAATATAAGACGATCTGATTGTAGAGATCCTTGTAACGTCTGAACACTATCTTGTCCTGTAAATGTAGTAGATGTAGTAGATGCCTGAAAATAAAAGAGATGCTATTAAGTTAACACTCAAGGAAGGAGAGGAAGAAAGGTTCCGACTTACCATTTCAGATGGATAATATAATAGGAATGTAGAGGGAGAACGTGCGTCCGACACCTGTGCGACTCAAAGACAGAATGATTGTCACTCTGAAAACCTCATTATTTATAGAGAAATGCTGGATTCTCATTGGATGTGCTCCTCATTGGCCAATGACATCAAGCTGATTCTAAATCTGGTCTTAGTTCTCTCGTCCGATGCTTCGTTCGCCCGCTGGAGTCCAAAACACAAAACTCAACTTCTGACGGCGCTCTAACATGACCAAAAGCCTCAATGTTACTCTCAAGCCTCAGCAATGAAAGATAGGGCCAAACTGTACGTTTCAATGAATTTGTGACACTCTTAGCTTTCAAACGAGCAATTGCACGACTTTCTACGATCTCTAGAACCAAAGTTGGAAGAAACGCTGCCGATGGGGGGGGGGTCGAAGTTCTTCGTTGTTTGGCCTACGACTTTGAAAACAAGTCCCCTGAACCCAAAATTGGCCAAAAAGTCCAAATCCGCCATCCATTTTCACGTACGAGGCTTCGTTTAGCCGCTACAGCCACTTTCTCACTCAAAAACCCTCTGACGGCGCTCTAACATGACCAAAAGTCTCAATGTCACTCCCAAGCCTCAGCCAAGGAAGATAGGGCCAAACTGTGCTTTCCAATCAATTTGTGGCACTCTTAGCTTTAGAACCAAAGTTGGAAGATGGCTGCCGAGGGGGGGGGGTCGAAGTTCTACGTTGTTTGGCCTACGACTTTGAAAACAAGTCCCCTGAACCCAAAATTGGCCAAAAAGTCCAAATCCCCCATCCATTTTCACGTACGAGGCTTCGTTTAGCCGCTACAGTCACTTTCTCACTCAAAAACACACAAAAACACACCTAAACCACACCTACACCCAAGAAACACAACATGTCAACCCAGAATTTCATCAGGAAACCAAATCTAAACACAAAATAAACCTACAACCATCCCTACACACCAAAAACAAAGACCGCCGCCCAAGAACAACCACGACGGTCGACCAAAACACACCCGGCCGGTGGACCCAGAACCACACCAACCCAACTCGCGCTCCAGAGGGGGGGGGGCGCTGTGCGCAGTTGGGAGGATTCCTTGCTACTATCCGAAATAGATGAATGAAGCTTTTTCCCTCATCTAAATTGGATCCATGGGAATGAAACGGCCCTTTTATGTCTTTAGTTTCACATTGGTTGCAGATACATACATATTTGGATTCTTAAAGCGATCAGTTTCGACAATGGGGCTGGCTTCCTGATCTGAGTTTCAGCATTAACAATGTATGATTTCTTAAAACAAAGAAATTGAGATATTATTTTGATATTTTTTTAAAGCAGCAAAATTGGAAAAATATTGGACCTCGACTATTTAGTTTAGCTGAATTTATACAATCGTGGGTTAAGCATTCTGAAAGACAGTGAATATTCCTCATAATTTTTATCTTGCTCACTTTCTGAATGCATAAAATCGTTTAAGTTGATTTTAATGAAAATTTTCTAGCTCTATGCACCGGGTATTCGGCTAGACTTTCAATTAGCATGCGCCGGCATCTTAACTGTGAAAAATGGGCCACACGACTCGGCCGAGCCGAGCCGCCGATTTCACAAATAATTTTCCTTGACGTCCTCTTAAAGTTGACTTTTCTTTTATGCCGTGTTATGTACAATGTACAACTTCGACGTCTGAATTTCTCAAGCTTTTCACCTTGTTGTTAATTCATAAGGATGAATAAAGGGTTGCAAATTTGTAGTGCATTTACGACGAACGAATAGCACAATTTAAAAAGTTCATATTTAGAAACAAAGACTTAAGGCTTCCTTAAAACATGTAATTTCTGATACGCTCTTTTACAAACATCATCAACATGAATGCTCTATGATAAGGTTGGAATATAAACAATGCCCAAGATTCTCATCTTTAGAACCATGGTATTGAAGCATTAAAACTGAAATTGATTTTGCCCTTTGAACAACATGAATTTAATCTTTGAAGGATTGATCTTCAAGCCATTCGAGTCCAAGAGTACAGAAATTATTGACTGTTTCTGACTCAATAAATTCATTTTCATTTGAATTTTTGGCAACCGGGACCTGACACATGACATCATCAGCAAACTTCACTACCGATAGTAACTCTTTAAAGTTTGCATGTGAGATGCAAAGAGGAAGGGCCCATGCCTGATCCATGCGGCACATCAGCATTAGGATGTTGAGGCTTGCCTAAAGTACCATCATGAAGACGAACTATCTATGTTCTATTGCGAGGACAGTTTGTGCACTATCCTCAAAATGGAACCGGGAGGTTGCCATTAGACAGGGACATAATAAAGGATTCATGATTTAAATTGTCAAAAGCATTTGTCATGTCAAAAGATATAATAAGAACTGCCTCTAGCGTTGGTAAATCCAGATTGGATGTTATGAAGTCACGAATGGCAATATGGGCATAAACGACCGAGTAGTGAGGACGAAATCCGAATTGATTTTCACCGTGCATGATTTTCACCGTTGATTAACTCATCTTTCACACTCTAGAGGACATATTGCTCCATTAACCTTGAAAATACTGATGGAATTAAGATAGGTCTTAGTTCGTAAATTGATAGATCCTTCTGTTTTGGAACTGCTGCGACGTGAGCTATTTTTTACGCTGCGGTTTGAAAAACAAACACACGTTTGCATATTTCGATTTATGAATACGTACATGACTTGCTCTATTCTCCAGAAATTTCATTTAATTCGTGTCGTAAGCAGATGACTATCTATGTAAAAATTTGCATGAATATTGAAATATGATAACAGATTATTCAAGCAAAATTCACGCTTGCACTCAAGTGGTTGTGGACTTGAAATCTGCAATGTAGACTATGCATATCCAATTGACAGACAATTCAACAGAAATATCTGCATATTGGCTGATGCCGCGTAACCAATTTCCTGCTTATTAGGCAATTTTTGTCTGATTACACGGACTAATTTGAATTTTTACTAAATAACTAAATAATAACTAAAGCACTAAATAAGAGTACTAAATAAACCTTTAGAAAATTTTGATTGTGTTCTTGATCATTTTCAATTATCTGTAAATGCATTACATAGACCAAATAGCACTCTGTTTGTAGACGTGAAGTCATGACGATTGCAGGTTTGGATATTTGAAATCTTGATGTCACATGACAATTCAGATTTTAAATTATTCTTTACAATGTCTAAGGGCATATGTATTTCTCTGAAGTCCTAATTAGTGTAGTGAAGTGATTGGGTGCTATCATGGTCACAGAGCTGTAATGTTCAAGAATTAGAGCGTGAAATGAAGGATGTGGTTCGGGCTGCCTAAATGAAACATGCAGTGCTGAAGCGCATCAGAAACAACATATTCCATTCGATGTGAATATTGGGTTCATTTACTGCTATCTGGTAGTCAGTAGTATGTAAACCCTTTGTCCATCAACGGGTTTCATTATCAGTCGGATATGTCAATTTTGATCGAAGGGGGATAGGTCCACGGCTCAGAAAATTTATATATTAATCAATGTTTCGCGATCAGCTTCAACTGGATAAAAGCTTAATTGAAGCCAATTGAAGCTGATCGCGAAACATTGATGATATATCTATTTTCTCAGTTGAAGACTTATTCCTCCTCCGACAAAAATCAACCTTCTTAACAGTAAACAGTTTTGACAGATACTTTGGCTGCTAATTGTCTGATATTGTTTGTGGCAATCGTCTGCTCATTATGACTGATAATTTGGATGCGTGCAGTTTACAGAGTAACTGGTCACGGGCCGGATCCGGGTCTTGAAATTGAAATTCACGGACAGAGCACGGGCTATGCTTCAATAGGCTGGGACACATCAAATGATGGAGCACAGCCCATGTAAGTGCTTGCTCCCGATCACTAAAATCAAAATCTCTCACAGCCGTCTCTTCAGTTCCTCTTCATATATTTCATATCAGACTGCAGACGTGGCAAATATTACGAAATTTTGAAAAGCGCTCTAGAATAATTGAGTGTCTTTGACGATCGTGTTTCAGAGTCTCATCAAACAAAATAATTAGCAATTATGTAACGAAACTCATATTAAGAAATTCGATGAGGATTTCAATACTTCTCTTCTTAACCTGACCGTGTATATTAAACGTGTGTGTCTGTCTACAGAGTACAAATCCTTTTGATCTGACGGGATTAAGGGCTAGCGATGAACACAGCGCTTCAAATATCAATAACAATGAATTTTATGAAAAAACAAGAAGAAAATGAAATGCAGTCAGAGTTTGTGACAGTTATTAGAGAACGAAGGTGAGCGAGTCATATTGTTTTTCTCATAACGAAAATTGCTCTCGAAATATGATTCCTATTCATAGCTTTTTTTAAAAAACAATTTTCACCAGACTTTCAAAACCTTATATACGCTGTATTGAATTCTAGCACTGATTTTGTTTTTAAAGAGCGATTTACTGTGCATCTGAAATTCATTAATCAATAAAACAATGGATCTCGGATATACAAATCAGATACAATTAGTTCTAGAACGGGCTATTCAATTACCTGGTCAACCCATGTCATTGATTTGTCAAATTTAGAGGATCATCGCAAAATTACAAACTAATAATTTAGTTAGCTCATATACTCTAACGCAACAATGCTATCTACATTTAGTGTTTGTAATAAGAGCATGTGCATAAGTTGATGTTGGTTTGATCATCAGTGGAACATAATCATTATATTAGATAGGCTACAGAGCATTATTGCATATAAATGTACCATGAATTACTATAAAATCCATCTAACACCCAAAAAATACTTGTGATGAATGGAAATATGCCATCAAAGGAAATACAAATTAGTTTCCATCGGCAAGATTAATATCGAATGGAATTTCTAAAAAGTCGAATATAAATAACATGTTCAAAACACTGCCTGTTTATAAACCCTATTTACGACTAAGGCCTTTTAATTTTGCCATACAAATAATACTCACATAATTTCTGAGAAAGCTTTATTTGCCTTTAAGAACAGAATTTTTTAATAGAAGCTTCTCAATAAGCACTCTGACAATGCTCAATAAACACTGACTAAGCTCAATAAACACTGACTATTCTCAATAAACACTCTAACTAAGCTCAATAAACACTCTGACTAAGCTCAATAAACACTGACTAAGCTCAATAAACACTGACTAAGCTCAATAAACACTCTGACTAAGCTCAATAAAGACTCTGACTAGGCTCAACAAACAGTGATTAAGATCAATAAACGCAATGACTAAGCCTAATTGACACTCTGACTAAGCTCAATAAACACTAATTAACCCATTTAAGGCCGCCTATGTAAATATTGGCAAATTTTCTATAAAAACGGTGGTAAGTATTTCAGAATGTTATAATTAAGAGTAATATATGATGACCTGTTCATTACAATAACCCTATATTAGAAATTAAAGCCGTAACGATTTTGTTACGATGGCGTCATATGATGTCAAAATATATAAAAGCATGTTTTTTTTCAAATGCAGCTTATGAATTGCTCCAAGCAATTCCTGCCGAAGTAATGAGTCATAGCTTCAGCATGAAAGCTCTCCATCATATTTCAGAGGTATTTGTCGAAACTGTGAATTAGCAATTTAATCAAAGGCCTGCTTTATGCTACTTGTCGTTGCTGTTTGCTGTGAAGTCGTTATCGTTGAAATGAGAACAAGTTTTTATATTTCGAAATTCATGTCGAGAAATTGATTCTCTTTCTGCATCGACTCCAAATTCATGGTAGAGTTGGAGACGCCTCGGTCATTCGCAATGTCCACATAAATAAAGAACATCAAGAAATAAACGCATTTGAGATTGTTTAGTATTATGTAGGCCTAAACAATTCTTTTGTCCCGGGTAGTCACTGGTTTCTGCCACTGAGGTCGACAAGACCGCCAGCATGCGTATCAAGCATCTCATCAAGATTCTTGCCTTGAAATGCATCCAGAGAATGTTTGTCCTATCTGCGAAGATGGAAATTATCGATATTAGCCATTATGTTTTCTGCTTTTTCTGTTTACTGAAATGATCATTCAAATCATCTTTCGTTGCAATCTCACACTGCCTTACGATGTCACTAACCTCTGAGATATCGTTTGAGAGACTTACCTCTGAGACACATAAACACATCATCGTTTCAAAACTCTGATGAAGCATTTACTTATGGAGGTTTTGTGGCAACATTCATATACCGTGATCGTCGGTATTAGGCCTATTGCATATTTCAGTAACTTCTTTATCCATAGTAAACAACAGCTTGGGTACTGTCTTCAGATAGCTACACATATTGATATAATCAAGCTAAGCCTTTATAGATATTTTAAACCAGTTTGGGCCATCTCGAGCCTCTGGCGTGCCCTTGTAGGGAGAGACGCATTGTCTACAGCGAAAGAAGTTTTGGATTGAAATTGCTCGAGTCGGAGGACATCTTTGTAGTCTATGCCCAGGCGAACTGGCACCCTGCAATGTTTATGATTAAGCTATAAGAGAAAATGCTTGAGATTTGATCTCTATTTCACTTGCTTCTGTACATGAGCTAACAAGTCTAATATTGAAGAAATTACTACAGCAATTGACTTCGGTTGGTTTTGTGACGGGAAAGCCATAGCAACAAGCATTACAGACTCATAGAATACACTAAGAATGCAATATTCCAATGAAATTGTTCGTTTTCAGTATTCAACAAACATTAGTTTTAAAGAAAATTGATAGTATTCACTACCATTTACTTCACTTATATTGTTGCTCGTATTTAACATTTGTATATCATATTACGCCAGTGTAACTAAAACGTTACGGTACAAAAAAATTACGTGCCATGTCATGAATGAATATCCGAGCAAGTATTGATTGCTATTTTCGGTATTTGATGGATAATGAGATCACGCAAATGACATTGACAGTAAATTACATGTGGACGTTCATACACTGAGCCTTTCAGTATATTAGCAGATTTTAAGCCCATTTTTTGTCTAATTTCGTGATAAAATATAAGCACTAAAAAGCGATAAATTTTGAATTGGCGATTGTTTACCTGAAAATATGTGATAAATAATGCATGGTAATCAAAATATTGTATCATATGTCGCAAGCTGGAGAAGACAGCAGATTCCGAAAAGTGCTGTAACGAAAACGTTACACTGGCGCTAAATGGGTTAAGATCAATAAACGCAATGACTGACCTCAATAAACACTCTGGCTCAGCTCAATAAACACTGACTAGGCTCAATAAACAGTGACTATGCTCAATAAACACTGATTAAGCTCAATAAACACTCATTAAGATCAATAAACACTCAGACTAAGCTCAATAAACACTCTGACTATGCTCAATAAACACTGATTAAGATCAATAAACGCAATGACTAAGCTCAATAAACACTCTGGCTCAGCTCAATAAACACTGACTAGGCTCAATAAACAGTGACTATGCTCAATAAACATTGACTATGCTCAATAAACACTTACTATGCTCAAATAACACTCTGACTATGCTCAATAAACACTAACTAAGCTCAATAAACACTCTGGCTAAGCTCAATAAGCACTCTGACTATGCTCAATAAGCACTCTGACTAAACTTAGATTATGTTGAGCTATTTCTATCCAATTAATATAAAAAAGCAAAGTGTGAATCCGTCCACACTGTCAATGTGGATCACATTGTCCGACAGCTATGTAGCCGAAAGTCGATTTGTACAGCAAATAAATAATAATGCCCCTTTTCTGGACACTCTATTATTCTATCACCCTTTTTACATTCATTGCTTCTCTCCTCTGAGAGATAGCAAGTTATTAATGGATGAGTATGAAATGTCAAATGATGATAACTTTGAAGCGAATTAAAAAGAGTTGGATGATTGTGAGCTTGATATCAACGAGTAGGTAAATGGATGAAATGGAAAAGAAGTTCTGATCATCTGATTAATACCCGAAAAGAAGCGTCTTCTTCCACAAACAAATGGAAGGAATCGATAAAAGAGATTAGTGAAAGCAAGCTGTCGTTCAGTTATGTACCTCATGATATCTACCCGTACATTCGTATTGCAGCGCTGATGTGCGAAACTCCCCTTATCACACGTCTCTATGGCGTTTACTATTCTAAAACCAAGGTAACTGTACTGCAGTCACTGATTCAACATCACAGTTTAATAATTCGTCTTCTGAAGATTTCAGAAGTTGATTTGAAATTTGAATTTGTTGCCTTGTGGGCTCCGGCTCCGACTGTCTACCACGGTTCCGGGCGGCTCCGACCTAAAACTCTTCGATAGTCGGGGCGTCAACACGAGACCGAAAATGAGACTTCACAGACTGATATACACCCTATGGCGGCGAAACTGCACATCTGTTGAGGTCTACATGTTACTTCTTCTTGTCAGGTTATCTGATTAGTTATGTATTGAGAGGAGATGAAGGCCAGCAGATTTTGGGAGGTCTACAACGACCTACACTTGCATTCGTTTAAATTAGACTGCAAAATATCACTTTTCCTCGCAAAGTGACTGAATTCCAATACACATAATTATCTTCAAGCATGAGCCGGAGCCGTGGTATTTTCTGTTGTCTCCGGCCAGCTACCACGGCTCCAGCTCCGGCTCCCGGCTGTGGCTCCGAAACCCTGCTTCACATAGGAACTTATGACACGGCTAATCGATCTATCTTCCTTGTTGACTGCGTGGGATAGCGATAATTTGGTCTGATTACTTTATGTCAGGGTTTGGGTTTCTGATACACTTGACACCCCTGTAACTGATATTGTGTCCGCGACACGCTGGAGTGAACGAGACGTCCCTAATAATGTGGAAGTAAGCTTGACATACGTGCAAACGAATTGGGGCTAGGAAATTCAATAGGGACCTTCCTATAGGAGCAGATATGTCCCTTGTCGGCTTTGTTGAGTGTTCCTGTATGCCTGCATTCGTTGTGATCAGGGCCTCCAATGGTAGTGCAGTGAATTGCACTATTTGCGTAGTTTGGTGCTGCGTGAATTGTACTATGTTGCTGCCATACTCTGGTATCTACATCGCACCTTCGGGTGTTTCTTTATAACCTACCAGAGGTAATTCTGACTCAAAGGAATACATTTCGTGACCATGGAGAATACAGTGCTATCAAAAAGTCCCTTTCCTATTTCAAATTAATGTAACTTTGGTAATATTCAATATTTTTG
This sequence comes from Prostheceraeus crozeri, assembly GCA_907163375.1. Taxonomy (NCBI): domain Eukaryota; kingdom Metazoa; phylum Platyhelminthes; order Polycladida; family Euryleptidae; genus Prostheceraeus; species Prostheceraeus crozeri. The sequence goes on along the minus strand of CAJQUW010000158.1, from coordinate 697,288 downwards.
CAGAGTTTAAAGACTGATTTGTAGCCAGAGCGCCCAAGTTTTACCCTAAGTCATTTAATGTAATCAAATTTACAGAGAAATTGAATCATGATATATCGAAATATGGCAAAATAAGGTAAATAACAGTACAACCAAGTACATTTGATATCATTTTCAATCTTATAACTTTTTCAAACAAACTAATTAGCAACTGATAGCAACAAACTAATTTGCGCACTATTGCTGGAATCAATAGAATCAATGACTTTTCTACAGTATCTCCATCATAATCAATGCAACGTCTTAGACGATCCTCGAAACAACTGTTTACTCTCTGCAGAATGTCTGAGTGAACATTCAGTGATTCTTCCACAATGGAAGCTTTCAATTCATTCAAGTTGCTTGGGCGACACTTGTAGACTGCATTCTTCAAATATCCCCAAAAGAAGAAATCTGGGGGTGAGAGATCTGGCGATCGTGCTGGCCAGGGGAGTGGACCATTTCTTCCAATCCATCGATCATGAAAAACATCGTTGAGGAAATTTCGCACTGAAGTGGCCCAATGGGGTGGAGCCTCGTCTTGCTGAAACCAAACTTCATCTACAATTCCTTCTTGTTGAAGCTCCCGCAAGAAGAAAGTTCGCAGCATTTCAAGATAATTGTCAGACTTAACAGTCGGCTGATCAAAAAAGAATGGTCCATACAAGCGTGTAGAGCTCATTCCAATCCACACAACAACTTTCGGCGACGAATGTTCTTTTATCAGACATGGTTGTGGCTTCTCCTTAGCCCATGTCCTGCAATTGTGGCGATTTACTGCTGCATTCAAATGAAAGACTGCTTCATCTGAAGTTATCAATTTTGCAAAACAACCAGTCTCTTCGTTTTTCTCAATCATAGTTTCACATGCAAAGACTCTTGCCACTTTATCTTCATCACTCAAGCGTTGGTGTAGCTGAAGTTTGCAGGGTTTCATTTCTAAACAGCGCCGTAGTATGGAATGCGTTGATCCGAACGAGATATCCAGCACATTTTTCACTTCATTAACGGAATGAAAGTCATCAAGAGTCTCTGCAAGATATGCAGCTGCGGCCTCACAGTTATCGTCGTTAACTGAAGTTCTGGGACGTCCACTTCTATCATGTCAGCGACGCTCCCAGTCTCTAAGAACTTCTTGACTAGAGATCGCATTGTCGGGTCAGATGGAATGTTCTCCCACTTTTGCCGTTGAAGTTCTCGGCGAACTGCAGTGGTGGATTCATACTTTATCATTAGGCGCACAACTTCTATTCTTTGTTCCAGCGACAACATAGTGATCGACAAAATAACAAGTGAACGGCTACGGTGTTAGCAATGACTGATAGTGATGACTCATCATGACGCACTATTGATGATTCACGATATTTTCGCACACCTGCTCGAGAAACAATAAGCTGCGAGGCATAAAACAAAACTTGGGTGTCCTGGCTACAAACCAGTCTTTAAACTGTGCAAAAATATTGAATATTACCAAAGTTACATTAATTTGAAATATGAAAGGGACTTTTTGATAGAACTGTAGTTCAATCGACATCTGGCGAAGACCGTACCACACTATGTGGGATTTCTTCTCGGAGCACGCAAGTCTGAAAGCGGAAGCTTGATGACTGTGTCGGTACTTTGTGGATTGGGCTAGATTTTTGCTACTCTGGGTCCCACTTCGCACTGCCTTCGGATGTTTCTGAATGAAGCTTTATGAAGTACCTTCGGCTGTTTCTCTACGGTCTGTACCAAAGAAAGCTGATTCCGTCCCTACAGCTAAAACATTCATTCTTTCAGTCAGAATATTTGTTACTGTTATGAGAGTCGACAGCAAAATTGCGCATTCTATAATGACTGTTTTATCGAGATTGCAATCATTTTCATCAAATATTATTTACATCATTTTCACTCATTATGACAAATAAATTGTCGATCAGTAATCAAATAGTATTGATGTCACTTCCATTCATTGAGTGACTGTAAAATATATCCAGACGAAGTGGGTGTACTTCCAAATTCATTATTGTGGAGGATTTATCTTTATTAATATGTGAATTAAATGGATATTTACCATGTTTTATGGGTGCTTTTATGGTGGCAAATATTCCTTTAATAAAGCAATAGTAAAGCGAAAATAAATAAGTGAATTTCACTAGTTATGTGAAATCATGAACATGCACGAAAATAATTTTCACCCGATAGTCAAAAATGATGATAATTTCTTCACTTTCTAGACTTGAGGGGGAGCCTTGGCCCATCTAACATACAAATGTACTTCTACCTGTTCAAATGAAATGTCGCACTGTCGGAGAGGATAATTTTACATGGACATGAGCAGTTGATATATCATCATTCAAAGAAGCTAATTAGAAAAACAGGTTCGGTGGTCCACTGAACCCCCTCAGTCAGGTCTCTGAGTGGTTTAAGATGAAAATGTGATTGTCAATTCAAACTCTCGGTAGCTAGAGTCATTAGTTTCTCAATGTTCTTAACACTAGGATGGTTGACGATATTTATACCTGGGATGAATGAGAAGTCGAAAACGACTTTTTCATTATTTGATTTCGCGTGTCAGCAAATGAATCCTTCATCCTTCAAAGTCCTTCATTTTGTGACTTGCCAATGTAATTTATTGATTTTCATTTGATCAAATAAACACTTATGAATGAATGAATGATGTTTCATTTGCTGCTGTTCCAGTGTTGCCTATGTTTACTGCCTGCGTAATTTGACTGATATTGGAGGAATTATTTCATCTCACAATAGGTCTACTTTCACTTTTTCTATGTTTGTCTTCATATAACGTTGATCCCTTCAAATGTTTGTCAATTTGTACTAGCTTTCATCTAATTCCAAGAAATAAAAAAGTATGTAGGTCATGGTTTTCATAAATCCATCGATCAAAACTGCTTATTGAATAATCTGCAACAAGTGTAGGGTAGTCTGAAGTAAGCAATTAAAGCCGTGAAAACAAAATTGTGTGATCTGGTCATCAGAGCGCCGCATGGCTAACAAAAGTCATCCTCTCCAATCGCGAGATATTTGACTTCAAAATTAGTAAAGCAACTTTCGAGTCACCCTCCAATTTTACAGACCAATCATATTATTGAAGACACACGAATTCAAAGTGACCATCAGCAGCATCAATATCAAAAAGTTGAGCTAAAATCTACTCAAGGGGTATAAAGTAATCTCTTTCACTATATTTAGAACATCTGAATTCAAGGCGAAATTTCACAAAAAGCAATTATTCAAATTTGACTTGTTGCATACAGTGCCAGTGGAAGGAAGCAAACACAAGGATCTGCCGCCAGTGGAAAGAAGAAAATTTCCATTGTCATTTTCATTGAATTCGGAGCAGCTGGAAATTTAGAGGGTAAAGGCTCCAAGCGCTTCGTACCATGGTATGACTGATGTTTAGCAGAATGAAGATTTGATGAGAGACATTTAGAGCTGTCAAGGCTTCAGATTTATAATACGTACTTGACAACATAGAGTAAGTAGTGTCGACTCAAAAAATTATCTGTATACAGTGAAAATTTTTATATGAAAAGATTCAGTTTTTTGTGGAGATTGCGTTCCTGTGGTCCAAAAAATTATTTGAACAGCTTTGAAAAAGCTAAATGTTTGCAAATTTATGTACTACCGACATGACGCCCCCTTTATAAGCAGTATGAAACACGTTGGATATCAAAAGGAATGAATATTTGCTAACAAGCATCGTAGCTATGTAGAAATTATGATCATGATCAAGGAATTTTAATGAACTGCATTATAATGGAAGTCTTTATGAAAAAGTCGAAATCTTATTGTGCTGTCTTGTCTGAAATTTCATGTTTTTAATTCAATTTTCATCGTTATGATTTTATGATTCACTAAATTTATGTTTCATTTATTGAATCTGAATGGTGACGTGGAACCATTTACATCTTTTTAAGTAAATTGTCTTTGATTATGTTGTTTTACTCTACATGTAGCAGGTTGCCTATGATATGATCACGCTTAAGAAAATTCTCTTGAGGTTCAGCATGAAACCAATAGCAGGCCATCGAGTTGCTAATTGAACAAACAATACCTCTCCAAGCATGTCTCCAAGACTATCATGACACGAACGATCTTTAAAATATTATCATTTCCTTCTGCATTACTATTATGATCAGTCAATTCTTCAAAACTGCATAAATGTGCATATCTCACATTTGGAGACAATTCCACCTTGAGTTCATTTAATAAAATCGAAACTGTATACACATTGGATTTAATAAATACTGAGTTGTTGCTCTACCTAATATAGCTACTCTATGCTTGAAAGGCTAATATTAGTAAACAATTGGCTATTTATTGTTTGAATATCATACCAAAGTGATTTCTTGTAGGCTTGCACTTCTCATACAAAGCATCGTTCATCACTAGTAGCAAGTCTACTGACATTGCACGCTACTTTCCTCAATGTGGGATCGTGAGCTTACTTAGCCTTGTATCCTAACAAACATATTCACGTTTTTTCGTGTCTGGACTGGACTGCGTTCCATTACAGCCGTAAAACGCGGTTCATTTATTTTATGCGACTCCCCATTCATTCTCAAGCATCAAGCTGATTGTGAGTCATTCTGATAGCGTGATATACATCTCCCAAAAACATTATCTTGGCTGCGTGTCACTTGATAGGTTAAACATTGGAATTATGATACAATTATGGATGACATAAAAGTAAACATACTATTCAAAATGCGTAAAATGATGTGTGACAATGTCCGCTTCAAATTCTCTAGTCTTTCGTGTTCCATTCTCATCGTTCAGCTAAAGCTTTTTCGCATCTGTTACTTTCTCATCGCACTGTAAAAATTGTTCCGGTCATTATGATTAGTTGCCAATGCTATTCCAACCCGGCGAAATATGACTTTTAAATTCAAGAATAGACAGTCATCTGAATTTTTTTATAATCCATGGAAAATAATTGCTTCGAGTATCATAGAGTATGATGACATTTCCATCGTAGTGCATGCAGGTTGTAATCATATCACAAGCGAACGCAATAAAATAACTTACAGGAGGATTAGACAAAATGGAAAGTTAATAGAAAATTATGAAACTTCTGCTTAATGATTTGTAAATGAAGTGCAGGATGTTTTTTGAAATACGAGTACATCAGAAAGGTTAAAATGACTGAAAATTTAGTCTTTTCATTCCAGTAACAAATCTGGTCCAAATTTTCAACGGCGTCCGTACATACCAGCCCGTAGCCGGCATGTATCCGGATGCATTATTTTGGGCATGAATTGGAGATGCATCTGAGATGCAATTCGTCTTGCAACGGGAGCCAGGCAATCCTGGAATGGATGACATAGAACTTTCAATTGAAATGAAATAATATGAGATTGCATCTTAGACAACAGCTGGTGTCAATGTAACAAATAAATGCATTGATGAAAGTACACCGTGTTGGATCGTATTTATAGTTTACATTCCCGAACCTTGGCATTTTGGGTCTTCGGTTGGTCGAATGAAACTATTGTACATGATCGACAACGTCACAGACATAGTTGATGGTTCTGCTGAGCACCACACTGTAAATCGCTGGATACGAAAATTACATACAAACACATACCAAGTTTACATACAATTTGAAACCAACATTTGATACGAGATTCTGGTATATCTAAAGAAATCTGGTATGTTTTTCATACGAATGGCCATTTACTTTCGTATGTGATTGGTATCTAAACGATACGAACTGTGCTAACTGTGATTGGCTGTTTTACGTTGAAATACGAATTCTTGGTATGTTTTATATACGAGACCCGATGCAAATTGGTATGTGTTTCGTATGTCTTTCGTATGAATAGCTTTATGTCATATGGCAAAAAATATGTTATACTACATACTACTTACAAATAACTTTTTTCCAGTAATACCAGCCGTGAATATTTCTTTGTGAAAGTGTGGTATTTAACTAGATTAGATTTCTTGTGGAATTAAAGCCGCATGTCATCTTTGCAACTTGTCTTATAGCATTCACAAGACTCATAATTAGCTCATTTCCTTGTACTAAATTGATGAACATCATTTCAATAAAACGATAACTTTTCAGCAACCATGTTGACTTATATATCTCAAACATAACTATTTTTGCGTTCATGAATTATAATGTGTCTTTATTTTGGATTGATAATATGCTTAGTTCCAAAATTACATAATGCATAATTGTTGATGGTCAAATACTTATTGATTATTTATGAAATGCCTCGGACTTACATGTATTAAAATCGAATTCAGTATTGTTAGTTTGACTATAAAATGTCATTATCTCGCTACTTACAAAGCAGTAGTAGCATTAGTGTGATCTTTATTGACAAAAAGCCTTAAATCAACATACTTTGGACATGATTGATGCTTTCTTTTAACATTGTGCTGGTATGGCTTTAGTATGTAAAGCATACCACACTTGAAATAACATACGAAAAGCATACAAATATATACCAAGATCATACAGAAATATACCAAAAAAATATTTTGGTATGCATCCTTCGTATGTGATTGGTATTGAGCGATTTACAGTGCAGAGAGCTGTTTTCAGCTGAGGATCTAATGTAATCCATGAAAACCGCAAAATCAATTTTTCTTGGTAAATACTAGTCCACATGTGAAATCGGACGGCAAGCCGTGATCAGTGAAACAATTCCATTCTCTTAGTTTGTCTATAGCGGTGATTCTTTGCAAAATTAGAATTTAAATTTATAATTCCGCTGGATGTTTCTGCCAAATTCACAACGGAACCACTCTGGGGAATATCTTTGTAATGCGAGCGAGTTTTGTATATCTGATAGCAGATTTGTGATTAGGAGCTTCTAATTAGTGTGAGTAGGTAGATTTTGGTGGGAAATTCTGAGGATTAAAAAATGGGTTCTGCCAACTTAGCAATCAGATTGCAAAAAAGTGAAATTCGGATTTCCTGTTGAAAAACACATTAATTTGAAAAATGTAGCATCTGTTTGTGATCAGCACGACAAAATGAATCAGGCATTGATAAACAGAAATTGATTTGATGTGCGATTTGATCAGCGAGACTCAGAAATTGGTTCCGCCCAGTGGTCCCGCTAACTTCACAGTGGAACCACTTTTGTCTTTAAACCTAAATTTCTTAAAAATGACTGCAAATTTGTGAAATCTGCGGCCAGATTCGAGATCAGGAGGCTAAAATTAACAGACGTAGTTTTGAATAGAATTGTGTTGTAATAAAGTATGGTTCCGCCAACTTAGCACACGCCAAAATTCGTCCTTAAAACTATAGAAGAAACCGTCCGATCCACAAGATGCTAATGAAAAACAGTGCGTGCAACCTTTGAATCAACATGTGGTTTGAAGAGTCAACTTGTTATTTGTCAATGTTAATGCAAAACATGATGTTCTCAAAAGTTTTCATCAGAGAATCATTGACGTTCAAAGTCGAAATTGCAATTGAAAATTGTTACCAAATGATAAAAGGGAAACAAGAGTACGATTCATCTGTCAGGAAACGATGTTGAATCAAATATAAAATTGCTACTTCTTATCTGGAGATTTACTTGTGTTGTAAGTCAGTGCTGTGTCAAGTTTCCTGCATAAAGTAATATTTTATTTCCGTTTCAAACTGACGGTTGATGTCTTATGAAGTTCGCTGCGGAAAGTGAAAGTGCCATCACAGGATTTACAGAATGTACTCTTTCCTACTTTTTGACAGATTTTCTTTGATATCAAATATGCGACATGTTTCACAAAGCAGACGTTTTGGTCATTGCAGTAGCAATTTTTTGACATGGCAGATTATATTTAAATTTCAATTGTTGCGATAATGGACTTGGGCCGGCAAATGTTGGAATGCTGTTGACAATTATTAACCTTTTCAATTCGTAGCGGACCTTACTAGCTTGTATTTCGCTAATGAATGGAATACGAAGATAAATGTTGTTTTTCGTGTTATTTTGAATTTTTGGTATAGTATAAAATTATTGAAATTGGTATATTTTTGAATATAATATTCTGCTTAGTCGTTACTGCGAAATCTGTTTTTCAGAAAATTAATAACATCTATAAGATGATTATGAGACTAGCAGATACAATGGGGTCTTGGATTTAAAGCATTGAAAAGATTGATTTTGCGCGATTATGGAACATGACTTTTCCATGGTAGTAAATGTCCACTGTGTAGAATTTTATAATAAAATTTGGTAGAAAAGGAAGACGAATCTTGATGACATGAAACAGTAGTATCCAAAAAGGATGGTTTGCAATCATTTGGTTTTTCAAGAGCAAAGGAGATACTCATTTACAGAATTAACATCAGGAATGATGCTATCCAGTGGCAATGAAGTAACAAAGAAGATATCATCAATATATCTTTTCCAGTATTCAAATACGCAATAACATACTCTGATATTTTTAATATTAACTTATTATTAATTTATTATTTTTTGATATATTATATAACATATTTTGATTGGCCTTGTCCATTTTAATTATTTCAATATGCATATACGTATATATAACTAAACTACAAATAATGCCATAAAAATCCTATTACTATAAATATTGCAAATAATATTTAAATGAAAATCTCTGACATAGATATAAAATCTCATTTGCAAGATTTCTTGAAGTCATTGTAAGCTTGAAAATGAACCGGTCGTTGCCGTCCGAGACGTCTTGTAACAACGCGAATTATTTTGCTATAAAATGGCATTCCTTTATTATCTTGGGAACACTGGCACCAGCAGAAAAAGTTAATACAGAAATACCGAAAGATGTTTTTTACAACTGCATAAAATTAAGTCTTGATATCAACTACAACAACATTTGCAATAAATGAATTTTTACTGTAATATACGAACATAAAACTGCATGACAAGTACTTGAAGAACAAAACAAAAGTGAACAATTTCGTTCGAAATTAGTGGGTTACGAAATCCGAAGACAGAAAAACGATTTAGTTTTGATTCAGAAAGAATTGGTTATTTGTCTGAAATAGGGTGTCCCAAAATTGGCGCAGTATTTAATTTATATTAAAACGACATCTTCTGCTAAAAAATCATTGTCTTAGTCAAAATTAAAATGGGAAGACCTGAGGTTTTGGTATTTACAATAAATGTCCAAAATGTCCTCCATCTTCGGACAATAAAATATTCACTCTTTTATAGATGTGCACTTGAAATTTCTTCATTAGTAATTTCATTGAACTTCTGCAAGATTTTCCTCTTTAGCTCGTCAATAGTTTTTGGCATATCATTATGGTACACCTTACTCTTCAATACCGTCCAAAGCCAGTAATCACATGGTGTCAGATCAGGAGATCTTGCCGGCCAGCTGCTTCAAAGCCGCGTTCAATGATCCTTTGAGGAAAGTGTTCGCTTAAAGTTGCGGTAACAGGACGTGAAGAATGCGCTGGTGCTTCTTCTTGCTGGAAAATTGCTGTGTGGTACCCACTAGCATCCTTTCAATTGACACTGGGGAATGAAGTGATTCTTTAGCATTTCATTGTAATAGCTACCGTTGACAGTGTCGGAAGAGATAAACAACTCAAATTTATGACACTGAGAAAAAGCTGTCCATACCACAACGTGGATGGTGAATGGAGAGACCGAGTCAGAGTCACAGTAGGCTTCTCACTAGCCAAAATGATGCAGTTATGCCCATTTACTGAGCGATACAGTGAAAATATTGCTTCGTCACTACAAATAATCTCAGGCACTAAATCTTTATTGCTCAAATACCACTGATCAAATTTTATTCGATTCTCCTTATCTTCTGCACTGATTGCTAGAAAATGCCAAGGAAATGCGAAAGTCCTAATTTGTCTTTCATTATTCTGTGAACACTCGATTATGTAATTCCAGTCAGAGATGCGACAGTATTGCAGTTGCTCAAGTTCAATGAGCTCAGAGATTTGAGTGACACTTATACCCCCAATGAAAGGCGCACGATTGTCCTCTTCAGACTTTCTAGTCCGGCAGCCAGGACGAGTTTCTGCAGGGAGCGAGGCCTAAAATGAGACTTTCACAGAATGATGTACATCTTCTGCCCACTACGAATCGGTACGTCTGCCGAGTTCTAGTGAGTTCCTCTTTTTGTCAGACAGGATAAAAAAAACACATGTAAATCCAATGGGACGTAGATTATAGTTTTTTGGTTAAAATAAAATTTTTTATGTTTTCGCTTATCAGCTGGAGAGCATTAAGTCTAGAGTCATAATTTTTGACATGGAATGTCTTCAGGTCATTTCCTATGATGTGCATGTGACAACATCATGTATCTGAGCGGCAATGTATGGTAGAATGTGGTTGAATGTAGATAAAGTTGCTCAAAATGTTTATGTTTGCCAACATTAAGAGGCTCGTCAAATCTAAATGTGTCTAGCTTTGTAGACAGGGGTGCATGAAGATGAGAGGAAATGACCTGAAGACATTCCATGTCAAAAATTGTGACTCTAGACTTAATGCTCTCCAGTCGATAAACGAAAACATAGAAAATTTCATTTTAACCAAAAACTTTAATCTGCGTCCCATTGGATTTACATGTGTTTTTCTTTGATCCTGTCTGCCAAGAAGAGGAACTCATCAGAACTCGGCAGACGTGCCGATTCGTAGTACGCATTTGGTGTACATCATTATGTAAAAATCTCATTTTCGGCCTCGTTCCCTGCAGAAACTCGTTCTGGCTGCCGGACTATTCTGCCTTTTCCTCGAGCATCGTAAAAATGTAATTTCAAATTTTGCAAAAAGATATGTGATAGATGTCGCTGCAAATGGATCTCTTATCAACTTGTGTTTTGTCTTGTAGACAACCAAAGTTGCAGATGCAACTTTGCAATCTATGCAAATCTTTCATCTGCATAGATTGACAAGTCGGACAATTTCTAAGCGACTTGACAGGTCCATCTTGACCTAAATGACAGCTTGTAAATAAACATCAATGAAGTTTTCGATAGTAGCTAAAACTCATCATTGTGACTAATGTTCAGAACATTTCATCAGAGCCCGATTTCTAATTTCAGAGCTATCTGATACACTAGTTGGCTGACAATCAATGACCATCACTTGCAAATAACCATCAATGAAGTTTTCAATAACAGATAAATTTTATCTTTGAGATTGGTATTCAGGGCATTTCGTCTGAAACAAATTTCTATATTCAGAGCTATCTGATGTGCTAATTAGCTGGCCAATCAGAAAACTGTATCATTAGTGGCACGCTTGACGCACCATTATGTTAATCGGATTTGCTTTTGTTAACTTCATTACAAACTCATACGGATTATATAACTATTATATCATACATCATATAGGGCAATATTTCTATCCGAAGATGAGAAAATTCCTGAATAGTTGCTTTAAAAACTAAAACCTTATGATATCGTTTTCAGCTTTTCTGCATCAATATTTCTTTGAACGTGAAGGCTCGATCTCACGCCTTAATAAAAATTTTATGCAAGAGAATTTTATGTAGTTCTAAACTAACAACAAACAAAACATTTTCTGTAAAGAAATGTGAAGATCCTAGATGTGGAACTTGTAGTTATTTGAGGGAAGGATCTATGTATAATTTCAATGGAAAGATTTTTACAATAAGACATGACATGTCATGCTCAACACAAAATGTTATCTACGTAATTACATGCCACGGATGCAACCAATATTACATTGGCGAGACTAAAAATACAATGTGCAGAACAAGAATTCACAAACAACAGATAAACAACCCTAATTATAGACAGATAAGTTTAAGTGAACATTTAAATGTATGAGGACGAAAATCTTTTTCTATTTTCCCTTTTTATAAGATGTTTTCTGATTGTGATGTAGTGAGAAAAAACAAAGAAAGATATTTCATAGAATCCTTTGATCCATCACTCAATTCGACCTAATTATCTTACCCTCAACAGAAATCTATGCTGTACATAATCCTATGACTTTGAAGATATGCTCCAAATTTCCATGTTATTTCTAATGACTAATTTTATTGCCTTGTAGGACTTGGAGGTCACAGTCGAATCAAAGAAGAAAGGGCCTATGACTTCATTACAGAATAAACCGCACCAAACTGTAATTCCGGGAGACTTGATCGGTACTTATTGAACACTATGAGGATTGCTCGAATCCCATATCACAATTATGACGGTTGACTCGTCCACTTAGATGGAACGTAGCTTCGTCAGAGAAACATAGTCTGTTCAAAAAGTTCTCATCGGCGGCAATCCGTTGTTGGAATTCACTGCACATGGTTACTCTCGCGGCTTTATCATCAGCGAGCAGTTGCTGACAAGGAGAACGTCTATACGGCTTCATCTTCAAATCGTCCCGCAACACGTTCCGAAGCGTAGAGAAGGAAGTCTCAGCAATTGCAGCTGCTTGCCGGATCGAAGTAGAAGGATCTTCTTCGAAGATGTCTTTAACTTCTTCGATCTTGTCTTCAGAGTGGCGAGGTCTACCACATCGGAATGAGTCCAAAACTGAACCAGTCTCCTTAAACTTGTTGAAGATTGATCTCATGGTCTTAAGAGTCGGAATGCTCGATACCCTCTCATTTCTAAGATGTCTTTCAACTAACGTCACTGAATCAAACTTTGCCATAAGAAGAACAACTGTAATACGGTCTTCGACAGTCACTATTCTGTTAACATGCAATCACGTTGTGTTTTGACAACAAACGTTTGCATTTCTAAATGCTTAAGTTGACGATGTTTGAATTTTAATCGATAATCAGATTTATGAGTTCAGATATCTATTGTCATTTAGAAATGGTGTGATGCCATACACAATGAAGTAAATTATTTGAATTCTTTCCAGTGACGCGCATCAATTTGAATGTTGAATTCTCATGTTAGAATAGAATGAAGCAGCGTTATACCAGATTTCGTAGCCGAGGTTTAAGAATTTAATATACTCAATTTGTCATTTTTGATTTGTGACACCATTCTTCCAAATAACAATGCGTATATATTATAATCAATATACCATATAAAAATTTGGAGCTTCAGGTACATTTTGGTGTAGAATAATTGGCGATCCGATCAATGTAGCATCCATGACATTGATTTAAAAACAGGTAAGGACTTTAAAATCACCCTGTATATATATATATATATATTTGATTGAAGAAATGGTCATCAAAGTGCTCAATATTATTAAAAATTATTATTAAAAATAATAATAATAATAATATAATTAAAAATATTATATTATTAAAAAGCTATTAAATATATATTAAATATATATATATATATATATATATATATATATACATACATAGAGAAATGTTTCTGCCCGCCAAAAAATCAAAACACCAATTTAGCACTAGCGCTTTCAATATATCTTCTGGTGCTTAATTAACAAGTGATATATGATATATTGATAGTGATTATATGATATATGGATATATCAGACAGGTATTGCAGAAAAGCAGATCGCAATCCATTTCTGATAACTAAAGATAATATTTTTAAAATGATCGATAAATTGACTTGACTTTAAAACTAGAGAACTTAAAAGCGTTTTTAGAAGCCCATTTGACTGCAAAAATATTTATATCGGTGCTTCGGATATTTACACTTTCAATCCTCAGAGACTGGAATGATTAGGACATAATGCATTTAAATAGGAAACAAATTTCAAACTACATTTATGTTAGTTGAAAATCAATGTCCTGAAATATATTTGCAAATATAGCTAATGATATACTAACACAGAATATAGGAAGGATATCTGCTAAAACTACAAAGAAATCTAGAGAAGAATAAGGATAGAGCTACTAAACTAACAGTCACCTTGTCAAACTTTGATCTTGCCGATTGAGTTGGGGATGCAGGGTTTTGATATGCAAAGCCTCAGCAATTTCAAGATCACGTTGCATGTTATATTTTGCTAAGATAGTCATGTTCTTCAGCATTGTCATATATCCTTTTTCGCCATGTGTTTGAAGATGTTCTTTGATGGCTCCGTTCGAGACTTGTTTGCAGCGATGTTCGAGGGCATTGGTTGTGTAAACAATATAAGCGACACCGTTCTAAGTGTCATGTGTTCACGTAAATCGGTGGACAGCATGATGCGTTTCGGTTTCTGCTTGCCCAGATTGTTTCAAAATTATCTTGAGGGGTTTATGTACTCGTATATAATAATATAATATATAATACAATGATATAATGCAATAATATAGTAATAATATATAATATATAATAATATATGTAATATATATAATATAAATATATAAATACATGTATGTAAATTTCGGAATCCGAATGGAAGCACAGATAGCTTCTGAAATTTGACTATACATTAAACAAAGCCACTTTTCATTTTTCATCTTCGCAAGCCCCGATAAACTACAACCCCTCAAGACGCCGTTTGAGTCAATTTTGACTCATGTCTTTTGTCGTCTATTATCTTCAATGATTCATTGATGACAATTTTGTTTTGTGAACATCAATTAAGTGAACGACACACATGCAAAATTGGTGTCGAAAGAAAGAGAAAACTGTGTGATATATCAGCTATTATCATAGATGCATTATTCGCAAAAAGCACGAATAACTGAAATTTGTAATCTCTGGTGTTTTCATAACGAGTTTAATGCTTCCTTCAACCTGTCATTGCAGCATCAGCAGGAAGACTATGGATTATCTGGGCCTTTTTCTACTATAGCACAACCATTCGAGTGACATTTATAGAAATAATGGAGCACTTTTATGGTTATAAGGTGATCAAGAAATTATAAGGTTTTACAATGTCGTCACATTTCGGTCGAAAAAATAGAGCTTTTGGCAGATCATTCTACCTTTTCAAATATCGAACAAATGGTCCGTGCATTTCATTCGTTTGATAATGCAATCACCTTTGTTTGTCACCGTTGTCACTTATGCTGATGATGTAAGCTTGATTGAGCCGATTTTTAAAAAAGCACATCTTGTGATAATTTAACGGATATTTAAGTGTAAATTCAAGCAAATGGTATTCCGGTGTGGCTCTCCTCCATAATTTTGTCCCTACTCTTATATGCTGCTTCCTTGTTAGCATGGCTACCAAAATCACTAGAAATGGACCTTGACAAGATTTGTGGGAATCATTGTAAATGTGACGCTCTTCCTTCACTTTCCTCATTAAGAAAAAATTGTTCAATTGATCATTTCAGTAAATGTAAAGATTTCGGAATACATACTCTCGTCTCGCATGCACCGCAGTGGTCATTATGTTTACCTGAAGTTAGCTCAGCGCGCAGACTGCGTTCTTTTTCCCTTATGTCTCCCTTGTGATTAACAATATTGAGTGTACTTGAACGTTTGCTTTCAGATGCTGCTGTATATCTTTAAATGTTACCTTTTTCTCTTACTCTGTGTCAATCATTCGAGTGTCCTGATTATCGTTGGTACAAATATCCGTTTACTTACTTGCTTACTTTCTTACTTAATGTCCTTTCGCAGAAGATAATTTTGGAAAAAAATCTGAGCCCAGTTTTGCAGGTTGCCCAGGTTGCAAATATATATTGAATGGCCTTCAGTCTTCCTTCAGTTTTACAATTCGGTTTGAGGTACAATTGCAATGAGGCATTCAACTTGCGAAATGAACTACTGAACGTCAGTGACATGCATGTTCAAAATCAATAGGGAATATCTCTCATAGCTTCACATTCAGACTGATTTGCCTGTTGACATATCAGCGCAATACGTATTTACAGTATGTTTAATTTATTGGCCCGGCATTCATAATATTAATGGTTCATTAGTAACATTTCACGTATGGAATGCAAACGAGTTAGAACAGAATTTTGTGGCAGAATATATATTGGTTTATAATTACCTCACCCGTGTGAGCGGGATTTATAGGAGCATGAGTGAACATCTTGAAATTCGTCTGCGTGCGTAGGCATAAAGATACAAAAAGTAGCAGATATAGGCTTACAGCTTGGGTCCCTAGGATTTCAGCAAAATGTGATTAACATATGAGTAAATTTATTCATTGGGATCATATTGAGAGCATATTGATGCTGTAGCATCCAATTACAGATATACGACAATAGTCCGGCAGCCAGAACGAGTTTCTGCAGAGAACGAGAGTGAAAATAACACTAGAATGATGTACATCCTATGCCTACTACGAATCTGCACGTCTGCCGAGTTCTAGTGAGTTCCTCTTCTTGGCAGACAGGATCAAAGAAAAACACGTGTAAATCCAATGGGACGCAAATTGCAGCTTTTGATTAGAATGAAATTTTTCATGTTTTTGCTGATCAACTGGAAAGTATCAAGTCTAGTCATAATTTTTGGCATGGAATGTCTTCAGGTCATTTCCTTTGATGTGCATGTGCTATTATCATGCATCTGATCGGCAATGTATGTGAAAATTTGGTTGAATGTCGATAAATTTGCTCAAAATGTTTGTGCCTGCCGACATTAAGTCGCTCGTCAAATCTAGATGTGTTAAACTTCATAGACACGGTTACATGCACATGAAGGGAAATGACCTGAAGACATTCCATGCCAAAGATTATGACTCTAAGCTTAGTACATTTCGTTTAATCAGAGAAAACATAGAAAATTTCATTTTAGCCAAAAACTGCAATCTACCTCCCATTGGATTTACATGTGTTTTTCTTCGATTCTTTCTGACAAGAGGAGGAACTCACTAGAACTCGGCAGTCGTGCGTATTCGCAGTAGGCATATGGTGTACATCAGATTGTGACAGTGTCATTTTCGGCCTCTTTCCCTGCAGAAACTCATTGTGGCTGCCGGACTACCAGTAATCATCTTGAGTCAAGGGAAAATACACAATTTAAAAGCAATGAGTCAAATTTGACTCATTTGACCGTTCTTGGGGTAGAGTTCGATATGCATGGGAGCGAATTCGATGTGAAACTTTTTGCAGCACAATGTGAATAAACAACTTACTTTAGTAAAAGTCACCCTACAACAGGGTTATAGGACTCATAATCACTGTTTTAATTGCCTTTGAAATCAGAAATTAGTCAAAATTGACCCACTGGCGCTTAAGTTTTATCATACAATTGTAGGCCCTATCTGCCGTGTCTATCTAACCTCTGTCTAGATTTCTAAATGAAGCGATGAAACTATGATTTTGCTGTGATCAATGCGCAATAGTCATCGTTCTTAGTTGTCCCGTGGCCCTGTCCTGATAATGTGTATTACGTGACAAAGTAGCAATTAAGTTAGTTTTTACATGCATTGCAAATTCGGATATTTTTATAGATCTACCTGAAACATCAAAAATGTCCGAAATACTCTCCAGTGCGTATAATAATCGCTGCAGATGTAGTTTAGGTATAGACTAATATATTGATATAGACCTAAACACAAGTATAGTTTTATATTAACATAAATAGTGATACATAATTATGGACTGCACATTATCATCAGATTCACAGCCTATCCCATAATAAGACTTTCAATATTTCAAAATAATCAACAAGTACTTAAGCTCTAATTTTAACTTATGCAGCATTGTTTACTGTAACTACACACAATGCGTGTGCATCCTCTGTTGATGTTGGTAATACTGTAAAAAGCAATTAAGTGGGATAAAGCAATCCATTTCCGATTATTTCCCCAAATAAGGAAAAAAGTTCAAATGTGTCTTTAAGAGTTTGCCACGTAGCCCTATTTGCTTAAAAGATCTGCTAAGTAGGTTGTCGAATATAATAGCATTTCCGATGAGTGTCTAGTGAAAGACGTGCTAGTCGCCTGTGAAAAACTTTACTCAAAAAATATACACTACGAGTGTGTAGGCACAAAACTCTCCCAATTGTTGTTAGGCCGAAAATTATGATGAAGTAAATAAAGATACAAGGTGGCCGACGTTTCCCGTCCTGACGCTTTATCAAGGCCTAATATGATAAAAGTGAAGCAGTGTTGCGGCTGCCTCGTGACGCCTGTTCATCCGAGGTTTACGATTATTGATCAGACGACATTCCACCAAGCTGGTCTCCAGCGGATCACTCACACACTTTAAAAACGCAATGCTAAAATCATCTATACTGTTACATCTATGGCATTCTTTTATATACTCGCATAGGGCGCTACTGTTATCATTTTTGTTAATACTGTATTTATGTTCTTTGTATCTAGTATAGAACGGACGAGAAGTCTTACCGGTATACGTAGATTTGCAGTGGATACATGTAAATTCATATACAACACAGGTAGCATCACATCTGTTTTTATCAGGTAGCTTTGTACAAAGTTAACAGTTTTCATGTTTTTGGAATGGCTCAATATTCAATACGTAACGCAGTTTTTTGTTACCTGTTGTGACAAACTTGATGTCCAATTTGAATTTACGTATGTGGTAATTTATTTTTCTTATCATGCTGTCACTAATGAAAGGTAGTTTCAAGATACATTTGTTCGTGTTATCTCTAATGCTTCTGCTTTTATTTCTGCTTTTATTGTCGTTACTGTACAGCTGAGTTTGAATATACTTTTCTGAATACCCATTATCCTTCAGGTTGTTTTTACACTTCTCCATGAGCATGCTTTTACTTTCTTCTGGAAGAGAATTACTGCATCTTACTTCTAAATTGTGAAATTTTTGTTTGACGAAGTTTGATTTAGTCGAGTTCGGGACCTAGCTGTCTTTCTTTAAACAGTTTCCAGAAGCTAATTCTTTAGTGAACAATTCATGAACAATCTTTTTATTCCTCACCCAGACACTTATATATACACTGTAAACTGTAGGGCACCAATTTAAGCACGAAGCCGAAATTTCGTGCCAGTTAGCGCCTAGTTAGTGCCTTTCTAGTGCCTCGAGGCACCAGTAGGCGCCACTAGGCACTAATAGGCACCAAACCAAATGTTTGTTTATCCAATGAAATCGAAGGAAAAATCAATGGGCACGAACTCGGCACTATGAACTTCGTGCCTACTCGTGCCTTGTGTTGGTTAGAATTGATGCCTAAATTTCGTGCCTAAGTCAAGCGAAATTTCGTGCCCTAGAGTTTACAGTGAAATTACAGTGAATTACAGGAAATTTAGTTTTTCGTTGCTTTCTGGAATTTCAATGGTGAAATTTATACTTTCATTGACAGAATTGAAAATTTTAGAAATTGCATCGAACAATTTCATATCAAACTGCAGAGGGCCAATTATAGAATCATCGATATAGCGCTTGTAGATCAACGTTTCTAAGTCAACGTGCTCCTTCAAAAACTTTCAAAAACTTTACTTACCTAAAAACACTAAGGCCTGCTTTCACGATCCAATTTTTTAAGACAGGGTCTAGACTTGCATTGACAAAGATAGCAACTAATAATTAGACAATATAATCATCACGGTGAAAATGCCGACTAATATTTCTAGTCGATGTTTCAGATATTCTTGGACTCAGATCCAAGCTATACGCAAGGTTGTCGTGAGGATTGACATTTGAATCCCCATCCCACCCCATACCCATGGAAAAACCTGTGGGCATCCTCACAGAATCCCCATGGGATTTTCAATTTTTTCAATGGGAGTCCTTGAAAAAAGTCACCGACTGCATGTTGCAATTTTTATGACTTTTCTTTGCTATCTTCGGTATAGGCCTATTGCTCTTTAAAATTGTAGCATTTTCTATCATCATTGAGCCTTGATTCTGACTTGCCACCTAGAAATTATTGTGCCGAAAATTTAGCTAAATGCTCGTTCAAATAAGGAATAGAGCCCGCTATGCACACGTATTTGACTTACAAATTTTCATTTGCCTGAATCACTTGGTTGCATTGGCAGATACACGTATGTGTTCTTTATCTATCTCTACTGATTCATAAGTTTTTGTCGTCTGCTGCCAACTGACATGTACAGTTTACATAGGTTCTTCTCATTCCGCTCTTCATTCTTCAATGATTCATGAGACATGACACCCTTTGTCCATAAAACTACCATAACGTAGTCTACCGTAAACGTAATCTCTTTCTCGAAATGTTTCTTTTTAACAGTATGACGACATTGTCTTTATTTCTTTGCTTTTATAACAAGTCGGTTATTGATCAACTTGTGTTTTTCAAGCTTCCTCTTTAACTCACTTTGGATTTTTGGTTCACTTAACCTAGTTATTGACCATGTCGATCCTACTTCATTTTGCTACAGGATTATTTAAGGGCACAATTTTTGCATTACTTTTGCATTTTTGCATATTTTGAAATTTCGATGTTTCCTATATTCGCCTTTTACCGTTCGCTGTTTTGAGATTCGCTTTATAACACTAAGCAACCAGTCTACATCAAGTGAAATCAAACTTAGGCTTACATTACATCAAGTGTACATGTTATGCGAAGCATTCCCAGGAAATATACACACATTCATTTCAAAAGAACTGTGCTTAAATTCCTCGCTGTAGACAATCGTGATTAATTACAGTATGTTTCACAAAGGCAAGCATGAACATCCATCAATAAATCTATTGAAATTTTAACTGTTTAATTAATGTCCCCACAATATTTTCAGTCAGCTGCTTTTCGCCAAGACTCGATTTCTGCTGCAAATATTTTTAAGTGCATGTATTTGGCTGTTTTGATATACGAGGTTCACGTGCTCCATCTGTGAGAATATAATCTTGGGATGTCCTATAAGTTGGTATTTGTGGTTCCTAATGCAAGGATTTTCCATTCGTTTGGTTGCTTATAGTGGTGCTATTTTCAAATAATAGGAAGTCCATCAGCATACAAAGACATGGTTGAACGTAAATAAAAAATATTCATATGTTGCTACACTGCCAGTGCTTCAAAATGGTCACTCTATCACAAAAAAGTCATCTGTCAAAAAATTCTTATGC
Source organism: Prostheceraeus crozeri (assembly GCA_907163375.1). Classification (NCBI taxonomy): domain Eukaryota; kingdom Metazoa; phylum Platyhelminthes; order Polycladida; family Euryleptidae; genus Prostheceraeus; species Prostheceraeus crozeri. The sequence goes on along the minus strand of CAJQUW010000158.1, from coordinate 676,501 downwards.
AGGCCTTCACAATGTGTTTGCGGTCTACCAATGTGTGTTATAGCCATCCCTTATTGCTCACTGAATCATGCCATGTTCATATGTGTGAATATTCCTGTTTAATATTCGTTAATTGAATTAATGTAGCAATCATCGATAATTCTATCTCCATCAATGCCGATAAAGAAGTAAAATATCAAAGCGAATTTGGCCTTTATGCATCTCAAGTTTAGAATTGTTTCGCACTAGAAATCGACTATATACACGTGGTGAAGGAAAAAGTTTTGGATCAATCTAATCTACTATTATAAATATAGACTTCGATGAAAATTATCCTGATTTTCTCGACCACTCATGTCACCGAATTATTGCACAAGAATTTGGAGGATGTTGACCCATTTGTGTATGGTAATGAAAAGCAGAATTGAAGCAGGTAGATAGGCTTGTGTATCTTGGTGAAATGATCTGTGATCGGGTCGATGCAGACAATAATAAGAAGGATCCAAGCCGGAGCTTGTGGCAGGAAAAATGAGGACTTGAGGACAGATAAATGGGTGAGAGGATGCGAAAGAAAGGCTTTGAAAACTTGGAAAGAGAGGCTATGATAGAACTTCTGAATGTATCTCATACACTGCATACTTGTAAAATTTTCATACTTGCAAAAGGAGAGAGGGAGAGAAACTATACTTTTTACTTAGTACAGCAATATTTTCAGCAATCTTGTGATAACATCAGCGCACATACGAATTCTGACAGGCAGAGGACCTCTATGAAGGTACAAATTACTTAGTATGCAGTTTCTCCACTCAATTCTATTGATGAAATTCGCTTGGGTATTGAGTTTTCAACAAACTTTTGGTTCAAACATTGTATTGGATACCCAATGGAAGTTTCAGCCAAACTTGAAAACATTACAACCATCATGTTGCCGCATCCTTGAACTGATAATTACGAGATAAGTGTTCATAATCACTTCAGATAGCTTTAGAGAGAATAATCAAGTAACATGTTAACGATTCTTTTGCAAAAGAAGCCTTTCATCAAATTGTATGAGAGTATCAAAATGTATCAACGCACAGTCATCTCTCATCAACAAAGCAATTGAAAAAGTGGTGACAAAGACTCATATTTCAAAAATGAATTTCTACTTGATTATGTTTCTACACTGCTTCCCAAGTTTCGTAAGAAACCATATAAAATGGATTGAAAAATAATTTGAACGCAGAATTCAAATAATACGATATGTGCATTATTACATCTTGTGACTTGAAAACAAAATAAGTCCTTATTGAATAAATGAAAATAGAGAAATCTGATGTCTTATCTCTAACAAAAACATTTGGATGACGAACTCATCAGTCGATGATTTGCGTTTAAAGAATAAAGTATTAATTTGCTCTATTGAACCGTTTCTATTTCAAAAGTGTCTTCCGTTTTAGATACATAATGTTTAAACTAAGCACAGATTATGATTTTAAGTCAATGCTGTCATTTAAACTTTGCGGTTGTACCGTTTCAAGTTTCCGGAGCCAATTTTGGATTAAGAGAATTTCATCTTTTATGAAAGGAACATTAATTCTGTCAAATTAAATGAATAAAGAACAATTGCATAGAATTTCCTTGCTTGGATATCCAGATTTATGGTTCATCGGTTGCATATTTCTAATAATTTTCATATGAGACACTTAAGTACCTTCTTGCAAAAGTAATTACTTTCCTAACCTGAGTTATCCAAAATACTCATTGTATGGATAGGCGACATGAGCATATGATGAATGTTTGTTGTTGTTCGAATGCATTTACATCCGATGCTTTGTTTTTCCAGACAACATGCAGGTAATCAATTATGCAGTCTGATTTCATTCAGAATCACAAGTTGGAGAATATTGTGAGCAGACCATCTTCATTGCTTTAACTCTATTATTCAATTTCAAGTAATCTACCGACCGATTTTCTAGGCAATGGCATAATGGGTGTCAAGCATTGTGATTCAGTGATTTCGATTTTTTCAAATTTGAATTACGGGATTTCGAATTACTACACTGCACAAGAAGTTAGAATAATAGATATTAAAGATAGAAACTTATTTTCTAATGACTCTCTTGCTTATGATAGAATTTAAAGAATTGGTATGAATAATCTGAATATTATGATACTTGCCCTCTAGCAAGGCGAGCATGACATGAAATATCTTACATCGATTATTTATTTTGCCGCAGAGAAATGAATTTAATAAAATTCAATTTTTAAACCACGATACCATAAACGACAGAAATTACTGCCCTTTCACATTCAGACTAGCATTCCTCATGAACACAAACGGTGTAGGACATAAAGGCCTGGTTGCACACAAACACGACTACTCAGCTATCAACATTCAATTGACTATTTGAATAGATGAAATATGAAATAGCGATTTGCGAACGAATTTCTTCAAGGAACGAAGCCGAAAATGACACTTTCACAGAATATGTACACCCTATGGCTACTGCAAATCTGCACGTCTACTGAGCTCTATCCAGCTATACTATAGAAGGCTGACTGCCAGTTTTGGTAAAAGCAACATTTTATATACTTTCTCTGATTATATGAGAAGCACTAAGTATGGAACCATGATTTTTCTTATGGAATATCTTCTGATAATTTCCTGTCATTTCCTATTAAGTTAACAGCAGCTACTGATCGGTGATGTACTCGGTAATGTGACTGATGGCTGTGATTCGATCAAAATGTTGTGCTCGATGGTATTAAGAACTTGGCATGACTGAATGTGTTAGGCTTCATAGACAAAGGCCCATGAACACACAATTGTCTGACATGAAGACACTCAGATAATCTCAGTCTTACATTGTCTAACCTACGTCTCATTTCCGCGGCCGGAAATAACATTCAACATAGAGTAAAATCACAGTGAACACGATGATAACGATGGTAGGCAACCGTATAATTACCCATCACTCACTTGCAACAATTTTCTGTAATATCACCTAACAAGACAAAATCTCAAACAGGTTAATCAACCATGATCTACTGAGCTATTCTAATGCACAGTCAGATGGCAAAATAGAAAAACAGCTAAGAAAACTAAGAAGCAGTGAGACCCTTCAGCTTAATGCCATTCTGGAACACGCATGTAAAGGATACAACGGTATATATTCAAAATGAAATGTTATCTTATCTACATGAATCATTACGGCAGTTAGTGCTATGATTTGGCGATTAATAATTTCCAGAGCATGTCTTGCTCTGATGAAAACATCGATGAAAACAAGCTGAATTACGAAAAGAAATTTAACCTAATGAGTACCAAGATTATATGAGTATTGCACCAAATTTTTCGTGCAATAGCACGAAGATCAGTAGCACGACGTCAGTAGCATAGAAGATCTTAGCGTTGAACATTTGAGATGTCTGAATGATTCGGTTGAAACAAGTTTGGTGGAATCGCGACTTATCAACTTCCACAAGCCAAGCACGAACAGGTGTCACGAAACAACAGGAGCTGTTCTGCTACAAGTGTAGAAGTGCAGAAGTCGTTCATTATTAAGTGTTCTGCCATTGACAAAGGGTCTGAACCCGAAACGTCTGGCGATATTTTCTTTATTCTTTATTCATTTTACTTGGCATTAAACATATTGGCATATTCCATTTGCATTGAATTATTGTCCTCCCGCCCTCTGCCATATCATATCGAAGATCTACATTTTTTTGTTTTTTGGGGCTTTTTGTCTATGTCATTCATAGGTGAGTCTTGCAGATCCTCGGAAACATGAGCACTTTTGCTATTCCATTCAGACCACAAATGGTTGTAAATTCAATTTCATTTTATCAGAAGAATATTTATGAGCAAGTCATAGTTTGTATTGTGTCAGCAATGCGACTTGTTAAACATTTACTTTCTCATTTTCTAAGTTCACAAATATTTAACATATAGCATCGCGTTAGATTAGTTTATCGCGTTTATTTAGAATTGTTCGATTAAAGTGTTGAATCTAACTCTTTTCATATTTGAATATTACACTTGTAGAATTCTCGGTGTGACTTCCAGAAGGGAAAAGTCTGACTAAAAAGATGCCATGAAACTTCATAGTGATAATTTGCAAACATTCTTGGTTTTTCTGTTTGATTCATTCCACAGAAACATTCAAATGAAATGATGTCGAAAATAGAATTGCAAAACTCAGCAAAACAATTTTCTCTTCAGCGTCAAATCTTGTAGAAAGAGCAATTAGTAATATTAAATCGAGGAGCTTCTTCATAAAATTATATAACTGAGACTCTGTGTTTGATATAAACCTTCAAAATAGCAAAATGAAGAATAGGATTAAGAGAGATATGGAATTTTGAGATGGAATTTTCCGACCCATTTCCATCCCATTATTACTGAAAAATAGTGAAATGAATTTCAATGGGATTCCCATCCAATGAAGCAAATATTATTCGAAACATTTTTAGTGTTTCCATATTATGCTTTCATAAGTATCATACGTGCATGCCGTATTTTTATTAGAACACAGCGAGAATTCAAACGCAAGTTAAAATAACTGATGATAGACAAAAGGAATTATTTTTGATGAGCATGACAATTTCGTCAATTGTTCTGCAAAAGAAGGCTATTTTAAAATCATTTGTGTCTTGACATAAGAAAATCAGATGCTTAAGAAAAAATAAATGCTATACTGCAAGATTCTCATAAAATTGCGCATCACCATCTGATTCTGCGCCTCGTAATTGTATAAAGTCGAAAAAAATGTGTGTGTTTGTTTAATGCTTAAACTCAATTATCAACAACATTTAAAGCATTTACACAATCAGTTTAATCCGCATTTATATAAAAATTGTGAAGTTCTTTGTTTGCATGTGACTAGTAAACTGCATGTCAAGGAGGACACTATAATTTGAAATCTGCTTATGCACTTTGTAATTATGTATAATACATGTGCATCAGGGGCGGTCGGTAATAATACGCACGGTATTTGGTGAACACCCGTCTAATTATCCAAAAAGATATTGTAATGTACTCCAACTAGTGTCTGCTACTTTTTACAGCACAGCTGATGTCATCTGTTTTCTTGATTACCCCAATCATCGCTTGAAAAGCAATCTGACCATCAAGTCTGTTGGTGAATACCTCATCATCTCTGAACTGCCAATCAAATTCAGCCTATTTCTAAACAGCAGATGATGGTTGTCCTACAAGTGCTCGTCAGTGCGACTCGGAATTTCCATATAATCATTATGATTATCAGCCGCATGGCAAAGCCAGGATAAATAGACACACAGCAGCCCGTTGTGCAGTCCTTCGACTTGGTCAGCCATTCCAGATCTTTTACGCCAGTTACGCCTGTTTTGGCCAGCCCTAGTAGAGGCGAAAAGCGCAGCGCCCAATGTTGTCAAGGAATATTTGTGCTTAAATTGTTCAAATCTGAGAACATGTTTCTTTGCCCAGGCGAAGTGACACTCTGTAATCTTTATGATTGGCAAATCTGCATAGTTGCTGAGAGTGTAAAAGATATGCAAAATTATAGAGAGTGTAATTGTTATTGGGTTATGTTCATACAGTGTGCATGTTAAATGTAAATCAGACATTAATAGGTATTGTTATTAATGTTCTTATGATTTCAGCACGGAGATATAATATCATAGGGAACTGCAATGCTTGACAACATGTATGATTCGCATAAACGGTGTGCCCGGCCTACACGGTGTGGGGAACTCCCATAGAGATTTCCTGTTGCATAGGAATGAAAAATCGCGTCACACGGCATCTCTGTCTAGCTATACATGATTCCCAGGTAAGAACATCCGCGCATTGCAACTATCTAAAACGTTGGAAGAGTGAATAATAACACTATTTTTACCTCATCAAGCAAATTTGATTTAAAAGTCACATTGCAAATAACATCGCGCGATTGAAACCGTCGCACGATTTATCGATGTACATTATACATATATGCACGAAGTAAAAATGAGGATGAAGATTGTAAGCGGGTCAGATGATCCTTTTGTCCATTTGCAATTATCAGCACTACAGGTCCTGAAATATGTGTTAAATGAATCTGACTGAGAATTATTTTTAATCATCCATCGACTCCAAATGGTCTTACATGCTCACATAAATAGTTCAGAATCGATTCGAGTAAGAAATTGTCAAGGATATTCAAGATTAACACTCCATAAAATATATAACTGAAGTCCAGTTTGTTCGGAGAATCGAAATATTTTCTATTCTATTCTTTACATTATCATGATTTCTTTTTCAAGCATTTTAATTTGTCTCGCTTAATCTGTTGTTGGCAGAGGTGGGCCCTGTTTCTTGTTGGAATATAATATGCAGTTCCGCTATCGCCATCCCACAAAATACCACTTTTTATTTTTTTAGTTCGTTAGTTCGATTCTTCTCAGGATCTTCTTTTTGTGATCAGGAAGTCAGTTGACTATGGCGATCCAAAGGTATTGGTTCCTTTCTAAATAATCTTATATAATTTCATTGTTATAAAAATGTAAACTCCTTCGCTGACTTCTTTATATTTTCTTAATATAATAGCAATAATGTTATATTCGTCAAGAACCAATTAATTAATCATGAAAAATAAAGCTATAACAAAAGAAAGCTGACAGATATTAAGCCCATCAAGCGCTAAAGAATCAAACTTCAAAGAACAGTTTACTAAGTGTGCATGAAGGTGTTCACATTCAACACATGTCCAAGCGCCTGAAATGTTTAACCAACCTTAACTTGAACCTGCCAGCCGACCCTTCGGGCACATCATGCGCTGCAAGTTGATTCCACTGTCGAACGCTGCCGACAGTGAAAAATACCGATCTGTATTGGTGATGCTGTATTGGCATTAGTAGTTTAAATGAATTCCCACGCTGGGATCTTGGCGAAAAAGTAAAAACGTCACCGGATTTATCAAAGTCATGCCATTGAATTCTTTGAAGAGGAAAATAAGACGACAACGAAGACAGCGCGCTGATGAAGAATATAATGATAATGCTTCTAGGCGTTCTTGACAGTCAAGCTGACGCAACTTTGGAAAAACTCTGGTGAAATGTTTCTGTACCAGTTTGATTTGAAATCTTGCCAATTTGGCACTGGGTGAACAGGCGATGCACCCATATTCCAGAATGGATCATCTGGAATGAAAAGGATCCATATGGAAAGGAAAGTTACCTATTGCATTAATCTGCAGTTCCTCTAAGCTGACGTGCTTGAAAATATGATTCTGTTGGAAGGAAGTGACTTTTCGTCGGTGAGAATGATGACTAGCCACTTATAAGAATAAGTGCTTGCGTGCACATGATGGAATTGGTCTTGAGCTAACTGTCGCCGTTGAGCAATCAAGCTTTGATGTCGAATATTTTTTTTGCATGGACAATTTTTCATCAAGATCTGACAAACTATGACGTGAGATACAGCGGCAATCAACCGACATGACTAACAGAAACTGACAATTGACAGCCACTTTGCCAGCTACTCCTCGTGATCAAGTCGAAGCCAAAGCCTCGTGTATTTTTACATCGATTTATAATGTATTGAATCGATTGAAGAATCAAATTGTTGTTTTCTTTTAGTTATGCAGTTTCTAAATAAATCGGCCATTTGAACCATCAATGTTCAAATAAATGCCAGAACAAAAGCTACAATTTTGAATTGTTTAATGAAAGTTATGGAGTTGAAATTGAAAGCAAGGATATAAAGTAGATATTCCTTTGCTGTGTCAAAAAGGACATCTATGAATTGTGTATCTCGTGATACGAGTAGAGACACGTGGCAGGTAATTCACACCACTCACTTTCTTTCAATCGAATGTTCTCCTTGCAGCTTCACGTCGTCAATCGTCAAATGGAGTTAAAAAGGATGTTTTTTGAAATGCTTTAGACATTTAAAAATACAAATCAAAATACACACTTTTGTTATTTTTTTAGACTTTTCTTCATTTTCTGATTCCAGCTTTTTCAATCGTTTCCTTCCCACTAAACAACACATTAAATGCGTCGGCAATTCCACGAAAAGTGAGACATGTGTTGGAAAAATAGGAATTTGTTAAAGCCGCAGCTCGCCTTTATATTCCTGCGGATAATGTTCGAAACCTGTACAATTTAGCATGATAGTTCACTCGCAAAAAGTACAAAAAGCAATGTCTCCCCTATTCGTTAAAGAAGCGCTACCCGACGCGCCTCGTCTCTCAGGACAGTTTCAAGGGCAAATGGGACAGGTGCGGCACTACCACAGAATTAGATTATTTAAGCGTGTCACTTTGCTGGAAGTGCAGACTGATTCCAAACAATGGCACATGCTGGAACTTGCTGAGTGGGGAAAAAGAATTTTTTGATACCTTGCAGAGATAGGAAAAATATCCGTGCGCCGCTTGCGGATTGCTGTGAAATCCTTCAAAATGCTCCGATCGCCACGATTCTCTCAGATTCGAAGAATTCAGATCATTGCGCTGAAGACTTCTTGATAGTGTTGGCCCTTCAATTATTATTAAAAAAGTCAACAAGCTCACGAAAAAACGTTCGCAAACTTCTCTGTAGAACTTGATATCCTGTGTCTCTTTACTGTGTGATTCGGTTGATAACTGTTACTGAAACTTCAGACAATTTTGCGTGCTCATTGTTCGATTGCTATGGCATTATGTCAGCAGATTGTGCCATTTCATTAACGTTACATGCTCCAGTGTTTCTTTTCTGGTCAAACCGAAGAAGAGAAGACCTGTCAAATCCGGTGGGTACTACGTTTAAATATGGCAAGGTCGAGAGAGCATCTCCTCATATCAGTTCATGACGTCCATTCATGATGTGTGACATGTTCTTGGTGATTCAGCCATTCTAGTAAATATCGCTGATTTATGTTTAGACAGAATTTTGAAACTAAAGTTGTTAATTTACATCACTTTATCGGCATGTTGTCTTGAGTGGTGCTCATTAAATGCACAGTTCTCATTATTAATGCTATTAGCGTCCTCGAGATACCAAAGTCTTAAAGGGTGACAACTCTCTTCGATGTATTTAATATTACAGAAGTTGCAGCTAAATTCATAGACCATGTATTTGTCATTTCACCGATACTGATTGCCAATAAGTTTACAGATCTCATAGGAATATTCATCTTTTTTCTCTATTTTATTTTTCGCTGTAGTGGCAATGTTCTTACCAGGTCGACAGGTAATTTTAGCGGGGATGTCGTATTAAGTTCCAATTTTATTATTTTTGCGAGTGAAACTGTCACTAATAAAATCAAGTGTTAAATTGACGCTTTTTGGTTTGTCATCAATTTTTAGGCTCTACATTTGAAGGCGTTCTGTTCGAATCCGCTATTAGTATCATAGTCTCATCCGATGCAAGTCACCGTAATTGTAGCAGTAGCTCTTCATTATAATTACATATTTTAAATGCTTCGATTTCATTTCTTTTGTGAGTTTGATTCGATTTCAATTTCAAGTTTTCTCGATGACAGCTCATTTACTCGCTTGATGGCAAGTCAAAATGGTTCTTGTACAAATGGTTTCAAAATTATCTTGATAAAACTTTTGCAGGGAATGCCTTAAGAATTTAAGTATAAACGTTATCAACAACATCTAAAGACTGTGTTTCTGTTAAACTTTTGGCTGGAGAATTAGTACCCTCTGACAATTTGACAGTACACCTAGTTAGGGGTATTTCCACGAGCTGTCAGTGGCTATTACTTTTCTGGATAAATGTCTGATCGAAACCTTTAATCAATCACATACCTGCTATTTCAATTTTATATTAAGACTTCTCTATGACAGTTTCATTAAAATCGAGATTCAGAACCATTTTCATCAGGAACTCTCAGTCGTTTATATTGTGTGCCATCTAATTATATAAAAAGAAAATCAAAAATATTATCAAAACCATACTATTCACACATTGCTGTGGTATTATTACATTTTTCATTAAGATGCAGCCAACTGTTGACTGAGCATCATGAATTGTAAGTTTGATATAATTTCACTTTTTTCTTTATCTTACTTTAGTGGATTTCACATCTCTGTATCTTGCAGTAGTGTTTTCAAAAATATCTTTGTATCTACACAAAGATTTTTTTCGCATCATTTGAACAAAGAAAGAATCTGAAGGAAAAAATGGTGTGGCCAAACAATCGAATAACATATCTGAACTAGTTGGGGGAAATAACTATTTCTTGATACCACCGTGAGACATCGAGATCTTCACTTGTACGTGAGTATGAATAGGCAAGGTAAAACTGTAAAATTTGCGAATTAATGAAACCTTGCCACTGCATCAACAGAAGAAATGCTGCAGCTTTCGCATTAGTACATTGCTCTCTCAATCGTGAATATATGGGAAGTAGCTGATGAATATCACAATTCAAAGTCTTCAGATGTGTACCTGGCAGTTCTAGTTCAGTCTAAAATGTTTACAGGATTCATAGTTACTTACTTAGTACATTTCATATCAAATCTCATTTCAATTTCCGCATTTTATCCTCATTCAGATTATCTTTGAATAATCCATCGAGAAAAGAAGAATTTGCACATTCGCTTATTCACTTTGGCCAACCGGATACTCAAACTATATTTTGTAGATCGTTGTCATATCTTATGTAAAGGTAATCCTTTGATTGTTATTTCATTGCTTTGAAGTGCAACATCACTTTCTTTAGTGTTTTAGTGGCACAGAACAGCATATTATACGAAAGTACATACATTATACGTCAGCACGGTTTAAGAAAATCGTAAAATTCCTTAAATCGCGCTATATGACAGGAGATGAATATATTTCATGATAAATCAAATCATAGGTCAGACGAAGGAGTAGGAGACAGCGATGAAATACTGAATAAGCTTAACATGATGGCAAGCTTTTCATTATGTGCTTGCTGCCGACGTACATTCATGTATTCATTGATAATTATATTTGAGTGGTGTAACTTTTGTAGTCATGAGCGCCTGGGTGGCTTATCCCGACTTCATGCGTCTTCTAGTTATCAGGGCCTGCGGCTCGAAGGCAGATCTGCTCTTCAGGGCCGCAGCGTTTGACGATGGAGCCCGGTGATCAGAATCAATAAGTGCCCCAACTTTCTTTTTTTCCTATTTCATTCTCGTAGTTTGATGTGTGATGACATTGGTCATATTGATACTTTGTTAATTCTCTGGTAGCCTTTGTACTGCTCTTTTTTGTGGTACCAACAGTTCTCTAATATGTCGCTATCTGCATCTTGCAGATTTTGTGCCATGCGTAACTTGAAGTTTTTCTTCTGCACCCCCTTGAATTAACAGAATTTTATATGACTACCACAGCCAGGTTGATTCAGTGTGCAAAATGGAAATTTTCCATTTTTTCAAAATTTTCCGAAAAATTTTCCGTTTTTTATAATTGAATATTTTGAAAAAATAAATCCACCGACTTATTTCAAACATAATGTAACCTAGTTTAAAAAGTGTTTCAAACGCGTAAAATTCCTTCTTGCAGCAAAATTGAAAAAGTTGTTGTACATGTAAGCTATGTGGACTGTGGTTTGCGTATATCCATAGAAAGATATTTCGGCTTCTAGTTTCTATCAGTGATCAAAATTCATTATGGTTGGTTTTTGTCGCACCATGTGCATGATGATGAACAGAAGTTTTTACAAATTAAACATAGTCATTGCATGAAATCGACGAAATTAATGCAATTGTATTTGAATACAAGATGAACCAGGGTAGGGAATAGAACAGCCTTATTTCCTTACGAATTTCCTTACACTGTGGATGACCTTTCAAATTCTGGGATTCATCGAATAGTAGCTTATTTATAAAAACAGAGTAATTTTTTTAGAATTTACCTTGACTACATAAAATTCCATGATCATTACCCCATGAATATATTTCCGGATTAGGCTATAATCGTAACAGACATACATTTATAGCATATTTTGACATCAAGATGTCATTCTTTGTTTGTAAGTTAAAATCCGTGAAAATGATCCACTTCAACTTATAGGCTACAAAGATATACAATAAATGCTTCCAATTAAAGTTCCCATTACGTTGTTGAATCTACGGGCTGTAATAGCCAACCTAAAAAATTTTCCGCAACTTTTTAGGATAAATGAGCAACTAAGAATGCTTATTAAGTTACTCAAAGTATTTAAAATGAAAATCTGAAGTGCTAGAATGATTTAAGTTCAATATTTTACCTTCAGTCATCAGAAAATGTCGTTAATTTTGATAAATGAATCTTTTCAGAAGTAGCTGTAACCAGTAAGTTTCCGCAGTCTGTGGATTCAAAAGTAATGCATTTATCTGAGTCTGATCATTTAAAATGTTCAGGTATATTTATAATTGTTGACAATTAAGTAAATGCCTGGACATTTTTAAAAATTAATACCAATACATTTATGAACACGTCTTGAGTTCTCAAGACTGATATCCTGCAGTCGATCAATTGAGATGAAGAGCAGCTATTCTATCATGTTTTCATAAAACTCATTCGCGGCCGAAGGGAAATTTGTCATTGTCGGAAGTTGAGGAAAGACTCAAGGTATCCATCTTTATACGGAAGCTTAAGCCCGCGATAAATAGTCGAGCTGAATATGAAGGGCTGAAAGAATTTTTGTACTTACAATTAGTATATATTTCATAATGAATTTTTGGTTGGGAGGTTGGGGAGAGATGGATTAGCAGGACATTTCTGCTGCGAGATATCTTTCCGTTCTACGCATAATAGATATCATTCATGTTTATAAGTCAATACAGTGTTAATTCTATGATTCTCTACATCAAATTTTAAATCTTTTGTTTTTCCCATGAATTTTACTCATCTCATTCTTTTCTTGACAATGGCTATGATGTAAATAGTCGAAATATATTGACCAACCTTTTGTAAGAATTTACAGTAGATAACTTGACTCTCTTTTAAAACAATTTTCAATTGTCGGAAGTCAACATGACATTCACCGCACACAATTCAAAAAGTGTTAATAATGCCTTCTTAATCGCAGTGACTGAGCAATTCATGCGTGCGTGCGTGCTGTGCACTCATCGGTAGCGAAAAGGTTCAATGGTATCTTTTAAATGCAAATATTAAGATCGCGAAAGTTGACTAAAACTCTGAGTCATCTGTAAGATACGACCAACGAATAACTGAATGGAAGAGAAGAAGTATCATCCAATACCTCTGGCATGTGGTCTTTTACTGTCCTAACGATTAGGCCTTTATTAAAAGCTCATAGGAGTCCTGATGCAGTGTGAGGGCACACGTAGCCGGTCGATGTGGGGCTGCTAAATATAACACGACAGTAAGACATCACATGCTCGTGTTAGGCCTACGTCGGAACACCAATTAAGGGCCAATTTCGTGTTTGCTGAAACGAAAAGGAAAATTTTGAACAGTTTCGAGTCAGTTGACTACTAAGCCTATTGGTGCATGTGTGAATGGGATAAAGGCCATCAACAAGCTATTTAAAGCAGAGCAACAACACGTTTCCTAGCTCATGGTAGCATTCACTGTTACTGCTAAAGCGATCTTTGTAGGACAGCGAAAGGCGTTGCGATGTCCGTACCTACAGCAGCTTTACGGCAGCTATGCTGACCGAGGACTTGCAAATTCACTGAAAATGAAATGAAAAAAGCATGGACTATTGGCTCTATACAGTCTCTATTTTCTGGTCATACCACTTCTCTGCTATTGTTGCATACCCAGAAATATAGGCCCCACCGCTGCATGTTACTTACCCGACAGTATATGTCAGTATTATTGCTTTTTCAAAATTTTCTGTTCTGGGAAACAGGTGGACAGGTCTTTCGTCGACAGGGTCATTTCATCGACAGCGAATATCATCGACCTGTTGATGAAAGGGTTCTATTAGTGAAATGAGCCAATATTGCGTCGATGAAAATACTGTATATAACATATGACTGAGTTTTACATGCAAGTTTATGTATCGTTCTTCGCAATGGCCTAATAAAGGATAAGGTTATTGGAGCTGTCCTATAAAGCGTGAGTTGTCGAGCTTCCATTGAATGCTTAATTAAGACTGCGATGAATCCATCATCGGCATGACAGCTAAACGATCTGCAATTTTGGTGCTCATAGAAACTCACTTTTAACTGTCAACCATAGAGACAGCTTATGACAGTAAAGTGATGAGTCATTTATACTAAAGTTCCATTTAACTAATTACACGTTAAGTGGCAGCACCATTGTGTGTTAACCTATTTTAACCGGGTGATTTTGAGCAAAGTTGGGCTAAAATCTGTATTTGGTATACCTCAATGAAGTTTTGGGAAAAGAAGTTTGAATAAATTAATAAAACTGAATAAACAAACTGTATAATAAGTAGTTTGTGGCTACATAAATGTTGAGACATCGAGATTTCATTGTGTGAAGCTTTCTAGAATGGGTGATTTTAAGAAAAGATTGCATGAATGTTTTTAAGTTGTGAAGACAGTTTGTAGTTTGGAAGTTCCTATTTTCTATTTATATAGGCTTTGATTCTGTGATTGCTTTTGCAACATCAACAATTTGAGACAATGTGAAATTTTAAAATTTCGGGACTTGAGCTATTGAGTTGTAAACTTGAATGTCGTACCGCACTATATTTAAATGATATCAATGATTGATTGAATTATACTTTCTACCTAAAGCAGTGCATTTGATGAAGTCCTGCTTTAACACCTTCAAGATTGCAAGTCACGTCAACTCGACGATGTCTTGAGTTACATTCTATTAAGCTGATACGTCTTAATACTTTCAGTTTCTTTTTCATAACAGTCACACTGGTTGCGATTTGAGACAGTTATAAGTATATCATTCATAAAGAAGGACGAGACATTATCACGGCAGAAAGTTCCTGAGTCTTGCAAAGCTCTATCTATTAAGCAATGTTTTAAGACTAGGTATGAATCGAAATTTGAAGCTGTAGAAGAAGGATTCTGAATGAAATGAGAGAATCTAACGACTCAGTGATGATACACTTAAAGCTAAATTGATTCTAGAAGCCATACTTTGCTGTAAATGACTAATTATCCCCAACTCTGATTCACAATCTTCAAATACAAGTTATATACCTTGAGGACTATATTTCTCAAAGTACAGATATATTTAGGAATGGATGAAAAAGGCAATCACATCACGTGAACAGGAAAAATCAAAGGAAATTTATCTCGCGTTTGATTTACGCTCGTACAGGCTGGAAATCATGCTCATAGGAACACTTCATTGCAGCAACTCAAATTAAAAATTCATGTCTATTACATGGTCTTGTTGGTATTCAAATGAAATATATAGATATATATATATATATATAACATATACTATAAGTTGATGCTACTTGCAACATAACCTTGATTTATATTTGAGCACATATATTTGTCTATGAAGTCGATCAAAATCATACAAACAACAATGCTTGATTTGGGCTTTCAGTCGGTAGAGTTTTTTGAAGGGCAGACCTTATCAATATACTCAAATCTGTTATTCTATCTGAAAAATTGTAATTTGTCTGTACCTGCAACGACACACTTGGAGTTCTTGAATCATCGAACATCAGGGTGGCCATAAAGTTGCGCACTAAGATTTAATTAATCTTGTAGATCGCTTTAAATGACTTTTAAAGGAGAAAAATGCATAATTGTAACCAATAAAATTAAGAAAATTATATACTGCTTCTAGGTATTCACAAATGTTCAAAATGCTGCCCACCAGCAGCCACTCATAAATTGAGTCGATGGTGAAAGTTATGGAACACTCGATTCAGGAAATCTGAATCACCGACAATTTCCTGACAAGCATCACGAATTCGAGTTCGCAAAGGATCCAAGTCATTCATGCGCACGGAATATACTAAGTGTTTAGCGTATCCCCAAAAGAAGTAATCCATAGGATTCAGGTCGGGGAATCGAGCAGCCCATTCGACTGTTCCCCTTCGATCAATCCAATGAACGAAGTTTTTAATCCAGCCAGCCGCACACTATCAAGGCATAGTGCGGAGGCGTTCATATCCTGCATGAACCACTCAGGTCGTACTTCTCCAATTGAGTCTAAGTGAGGGATAAGTTCTTCTTGCAACATTGTGAGGTACTTGTTGCCGTCGAGCGTGGAGTCAAAAAGAATGGCCATAAAACAGGTCTTTCCACAGACCGCACCAGACCATTAGTTTTGCACCACTGTTCTTCTGTGGGTTGCATCCAGTGGGGATTCTCCCGCGCATCATATCGGCAATTTTCTTTATTCACCTCACCATTGAGATAAAAGTTGGCTTCATCACTAAAGAGCACTTTCCGATGCACCATGTCAGGATCTTCATCCAATGGGTTTTTAAACCATGTCGACATTTCCATATATCGGTCAGGATCGTCTTCGTACCATTTTTGGAAAATCTGAAGTTTTTATGAATGAAAAAGTTATTCTTTGAGTATCTTCTGCATCGTGAGCGTGTAACGTTGATTTCGCGAGATGATCTACGCACGGATTTTTTTTTTGGACTTTGCTCAATTTTATCGAGAATGGGTGTCCGTGTCGCATCAGATACTCTTGGACGTCCACTTAGCTCTTTGTCGTGAACGCCAGTTTCGTTGAACTTCGCAAGTAAACGACCCACTGCCGTGTGACTAACATTCATTCCTTCATGCTTTGAATTGAACGTTTCAGCAACAGATGAGTTTGTCGCACCCTCTCGCCCATAAAGTAAGATAATTTCAACTCTGTGTTCAATTGACAAGGACATGCTTGCTGGTTGTGATTAATAAGCCAATGTAGCTTCCATTTATCTTGACTCCTTCGCTTTTTTCAGAGCAATACTCATTTTGGCAGTCGCGCGATCATCTGCACCAAATAATGTTCATTCATGAAGTTAAGAGAACGAAGTATACTCCACATGCGCACGACGAAACTAGGAATTTCTATAATAGCATGATTGAAGCTTAAAGTTTGGACGTAGGTTAGATAAACTTTGGTGCGCGACTTTATGGCCACCTTGTATTGCGGCTGTAATTGCAGATGAAATGAATGAACCGTTTCAAAATCTTTTCGCTGAGGCAGGAATGAAGCTTTTGCTACGTCGTCAAAGTCGTTTCACTCATTCATTGAATTATACAACTCCAGAATAGATAGTTTAATACTGGACATTTTCTTCTATCTGCTTGTCGCACCGTCCAAAGTTTGCGCTCTTAACTTGGACGTGCTAATTTTTTTGTATTAATATTGATTACTATTATTATTACTTCTATTATTATTATTACTATTATCATTTTAGTACTATTTATATTTTATGTGTATACCTTTGATCAATATTTGAAAATACGTTAATTAGAGTAATGTTGTCATGTACTTTACGAACGCGCGATTTTTCGAATTATTTGAATTCTTATTCTTTTATAAAAATAAGGGCTTACTTGAATTAAAAGTACATGTATTTGACAACAAAATCCGCATAGTTATTACTATCGACATGTCTTTCTAAATAATTGAGTTACCACCAACTGCAATTTCAAGGCTCACTAAATTGTTTGTATGTTCATATAGAAAACAAACTCGAATTCCACAATTTGCACTTATTGATTTCATTTTATCGAAACGCTTTTGTATTAAGATGAGGGCTGGTTTTGATTGGTGCATGAATGTGCAAGAGAATAACTGGGCTGTGGTGTATATTTCCTCAACACCATATGGTTTGCGTCGTAAAGACACTTCCTAATAATCATACTTGATTTCTTGCCTTTCACATCTCCGAAATAGCACTTGTACAGTTCAAGCACAAGAATTCATTGACAGCCGTGGAAGCTGCGTTTCGCCCTACGAGGATTCATCATTGCAGCTCGGAATGCTTAAAATATATAGAATTGCTAAACAAGCTGAAGGAATGCACAACAGAACAGACCTCTGTGCAATTATTTCCGTGCAACTGATAACCTGCAAGGATTTCTTGGGCAAAAATGGTTCAAGTCTGAATTATGTAGCCAATAAAGTTGAAAAGCATTTAGAATAATGGTTGGAAAGAAATGCTAGACAAATAGCCATATCTTGAATGTTCCGGGACCAGGTTTTGTCAAATTGTTAAGAATGAGGGTAAAATTCAATATGTTGAACCTCTCAGTATCAAAATGATTTGGTGATTCAGATTTAAAATGACGGTGGCAAATTTCATTCGTGCCTCATTGCACGAAAATGAACGAAACCCTCCACAACCCATCACAATTTTGCTGTTACTGGACGTTTCCCTATATTCATACATTGTTGATATTCATGGCATATATAGATAGTAGAAATTATCCACATTAGACGTCTACAGTAAAAACTGTATTGGTGTAGTACAGAACATTTTGGAGTCGCTTATAGCTGGGGAATAAGGTTGCTTCGCTTTAGAAATCATTAAATGCCTAAAAACAACTTAGAAGACGAGACAAAAGAAAACAACGAGTCAAGACATACTAAGCAGAGTGTTTACATGTATCATACAGATCTGATGCATGTATTTCTTGTACAAGAAAACAAGTTCTTCGAATCCAATGTTATTTAAAAACTTTCTAAAATGTACAAAGCATTGTAAATTTAGGACGCTTTAAATAGCATTGTATTCGAAGAACTTGTTTTCTCGACCATTGCACTACCGAATCCCAATATTTCCTGTCATAGCCTATTGAGTGATTTGGAGTCTCAATTATAGTTGAGAAGTATGAGGCATGGAGCAATATACCGGTTCAGCCGATGCAATAGCCGTAAGACCAAAAATTGCTCCGGCTCAACCGGTGTAATAGCCATTGTCTGTGATAATTGATTCAGCATCGTATCATTTGTGTCATGGAATGTGCAAGGCAATGCACGTATTGACATAAATAATTCTTAAAATCACGCAGCATTGTCTCGTTGGTTCACAATAAATTTATTCTTCAATTACGATGGTAGCTATCCATTCCGACAAGTGGGTCCTTTGAGATGTCTATTCAGCCAACCCACCAACATATCTACGGTAGACGTTCGCTTTCTTTTTTCAGACACCTTTGTTCAACCAAGTAATTGCATTATAAATTCTTCCCAAATGAGTTAAAGCCGTGGATTAGGGATTAACCTATGCATAAACTACTAGGGTCTACACCATGCAGGTAACTTTCCATCGTGTGCTCTGAGTAATTTTGAGATGAATAGAAGAATAGAAGACGCAAATTCATCATCTTTCTCTCTCTCTCTTCCTCTCTCACACACTCTCCGAAAATTGATGAACAAAGGGTTGTCATGAAAAGTAAATGTACTGATATCATTTGCCTCTCAGAAACTTAGCTTCATAGTAACATCCAGGATGGTCTTTTATCTCTTCAAGGATCTTCATTGATCAGAGACGATCGGAAGGATCGTAAAGGGGGAGGCACTGCTATTTATGTAAAAAATGAATTTGTAGCTCATGAATTGAGTATAAATTTTCCCATTCCTGCAAACGTGTCTTGTAACGTGATTGAACTACCAAATCTTTGTATGTACATTTTTTGCATGTATATACCCCATCATGTAATGCTAATTGATTACACACTGTAAATGAGCCTTCCATAAACACTTTGGACTCTCTCTTGTATGTTAAGCCGAATTGTAGTTTTATCATTACGGGCGATTTCAATAAATTATAATTATGTAAAACTATGTAATGATATTGATGCTGACAAAATCATCCTTAATCCTCAATCCTACTCGTCAAGATAACATCCTTGATCAAATTATCATTTCCAAGAACATGTCGTCCTTTTAGTTACCGAGAAATGTGAGCTTAGACTCCCCAATTGGCAACTCAGATCATCTTTTTATCACCTCGTACCCGAAAATTTTCAAACATCATATTGCGACGAGACACTTTGCGAAGGCAGACTGGTAACTATTTTTGACACAAGATACAGTTATGTCTGTGAAATACATGACGCACTAACTTCCTTTGATTGGACTGAGTTGATCGGAAAAAGGAGCACTGATGAAAAATTCAGCATCTTTCAAAGAAACATGCATGAAAAGACAAATAAATATATTCCACGACAAGTTGCTTTAATGAAATCTACTGACAAAGAATGCCTTACACCAGGTTTTTTAAGGTTTTTGTATGTGTCATCTGATCATTCCCATGGGTTACACTTAAATCGTCTTTCTCAAGATCGACTTTCATTAGTGTACACCTAACGCACTTAGGATTTTATAAGCAAAAACAGAAGTCATGAATGCAATATAGCATTTAGCATTTAGCAGTGAATTTTACTCGCGATTCTGCATGTTAATGAGCTATCTTGAGATGAATTCTGGGCATTGATAGTGTTAGCTATAGCTCACTGCATGTAACGGATGAACAATCGAAATCCACGGTACAAGTCGAAAATTCCACGGTGCAGAATGTACCTTACCTTCCACGGTGCAGAAAGGTGCACCTTAAAAAACTGGCTTACACCAAACACCTGTTCAACGAAAGATGGATGGCCTACCGATAAAAAACTGGAGTGTATACAATTATCTGAAACAAAAGGTCAAAGAAGAAGTTGAAAAATGCAAAGTTATCTGGACAAATAAGCTCAAACAGCAAAAAATGGATTGTGGAAATTACTCTCATCTACAACAACAGATGATTCCAAATGTGATGCTTCTAATGCATTTATTGATAAAAAATGGAGGAATAAATCATTTTAATTACCATTGAATCAAAATCATTAATACCAACCAGCATGGATTTCATGAACAGTGCTCCAAAACAACAGCTCTCATATCATTAATGAACCAGCTGTACACGCAGTATGATGATGCAAAATGTAATGGCTCAGCACTGCTCACATTCGACCTTCATAAACCTTCGACATGTTAGATCAAAATCTCATCATCAATAAACTGTACAGTTCTGGCTTCCCCATCGGTTTATTATTAATTTTTAAGGATTTTTATACAACCGTCAAGTCTGTGTGAAATTGAGAGACAATTATTCAAGGTACTTTCCTACAATTTCTGGGGAGACAATTTCAATACAATTTCAATTTCAAATCTACAATTTCACAAGGAACAGTTTTGGCACCGTACATCCTTGCCGCATTTTTCGGGGACTTCTTGCCTCTTCTGCCGTCGACCGTTTGAGTCTTATTATTGTAGTATGCAATAATGAGTCTAAAGAAGTATCACAAGCCATCAACAGTGAAATTTCATGGGTGACTGATTGGTGTGTGATCAGTTATAAAGTAGATGCAAAAAGTTATCCACCATTCTTGTGAAAATAGACAGACTTGCTCACAGAGTTATATGTAGAAATGAAGAAAGAAAATGTCAATGTCGCACAGAAGAAATAACATTCAGAAGATAGGAGAGCAGCAAAAAACTGTTTAAATTTGCAGAAGGATACAACTCACATATTTTACATTACATTTTGCCTTTACGTCACAGCCATTCCGGTACTTTGTCTATCCCATATTGTAGATGTGAAAAAGCCCATAATTCATTTGTACCATGTACGTCTTTATTGTTAAATAACATTATCAGATGAACTGTTTGAAATTATTGTTGTATTCTCAGCTTTGTTTAAACTTGAACTTGTATGCTTGTATTACTTTGTGATTCTTATCTAAATCAATAAGCGCTAACTTGACACACACACACACACACATTACTTACCTCAATATATAAACTCGATCAATTTTTCATGCCACGTTTGTCATTGAGTTAAGAACCGTTTTCCATTGTGTTAAGGGAGTTCGTTTGTAACAGCATTAAAATATTTTATCGCATCACAATGACCCTTCTTTCATGATGCCAGGGAAGAGTTTCCATTATTGTACCTGTCTTGAACAACAGTTGTCTGTCCACTTCGATGACTCACAACCACAACAAATACTTAAGAAAGGAGGCTAAACTTTTGTAATATGTGAAAGAGATGAAAATGGGCATGGAGCAAAAGTTTACTCGTACATTTCCAATGACTGAGCGCAGCAAACATTTTTCTTGAATTGAGGAGGGTCAACTGATGATTATTTCAAACGAACAATGGACATGGAGAAGTCCTCATCTGCTCTCTCTACTCAATTACATTCATGAAAATGAGAATGCAATCTTTCAATTGAAGTCTATGGGCTTTGAAGCTGTTGTCTATTTAAAAACAAATGTCAAGACATTTTAGATACACATATAAAGAGAAAAAGTAAAGTTTTTAATCAATTTCGATTCTTCTTCATTTGCAGCAAAGGAATATCCAGTTATCATGTGCACTCAAAGCTTTAAGTATAAAAGAAGAGCTTGTAAGGTAAGATATTTAAAGGTGTAGTCAAAGTACTCATGAGTCATTACGAGACATATGAAGTGTTACGCCGAAAGATTGATGTATCTCTACAAATATTGTTCGTATTTTTCGTCTCAAGTGCACAATAATTTTGGAACATCTGTAAAACTTTCTTAAGTAGAAGTTCATTTAACGGCCAAAGTTTACGTTAAAATTGAGGTTCAAATTTTCAATCGAAAGCATTAACTTCTTACTTGTACATACGCTATTTTCGAAAGTCAGTCAATCTTCTGACGTTTGCACTCGCATAAGAGAGCTGACTTAGTATCATTAATTCAGATCTTTGTCTGGTTTTCGATGCTGTGACCTGTAAGACGGACGATGTCATCGCAAAGGGATGAATTGCTTTGCGACCGGTTTAAACCGGCGCTGGTGAAATGTTCAAAATGTTTCGTCAATTCGAGAGGAATTACACTTTTTACAATAGTGCAATGAATGTATGAGTGAAATCACTAGATCAAATTGACATGCAGAAGATGTGTGCTGAAGACTTGAATCCTTGATCGCCCAGGTTATTTAGACCAGTTTCTCTATCAACTGAGCTATAAGTACGCTTGTGCCATTGAAGTCAATTGGCGGGATCTATCTAGTCTGAACCTATCACATACAAGTAGGTCTGCGCAATTCTTCAGCAGAAACTATTTTTCACGTAATTGTGCAATTGACCACACACGGACAATGCATATTTTACTGTAAGGTAGTTCATTTTCTCTAAACTCCTTGGTGAAAGAAAAATGTTGGTTCCTGCGAAATGTTGAAAATTATTCGTTAAAAAAGGGCCTTCATCGTTCTATTCTTTCTGCGGTCGCAGCAGTCTTTTACATTTTGCAAAACGAATTTTTTTATTTTTCTTGAGAATTTGCGCAAAAAGATGTCTTTCAATAACGTGAAACAACTTTGAGGATGATTCTATTTGGAGGAATGAATCCTTCAGCATGATATTATTAATACAATAATACGCAATTTTTTAAAATGTAAAATAGATAGCATTCAACAGATGCTTAATTTCAATAGTTTACAGAAACTTTCTGTTTTGAACTCCAGTCTAATCACAATATGCTAAATAATCTTTGCAGATTCTTATTGATAAAAGCAAAAACAAATATTTATATGCAGAAATTGCCGAAGGGAATCACTTATTTGAAAGACGCAACCATGTAGTTTCACAAATCAGTAGGATTATTGTTTCATTTCTTGATTAACACCGAAGCTGAGTAAAATTGCGAATTAATCGAGACTAGACAAGTTCACAAGCTTGCGTTCGGGATTATAAGATATTCAATTATTTATTAAGAACATATTATGCGTTTTTAAAGCAATTTCAAATATTCCTAGAGTAAATCAAATCACACTTGTGATCTAGAATGTGATATTCTAGCTCGCCTTGCTGAGATTGGTAAGTTTAACTTCTGACTTGATGACTTCGTTGTCCAAATACTTTTCTTCAGTGTTTCTATTTTCTTCAGTGTATAGTGCCTTCAGTGGCGATATTTTGGAGTAAATACAGGCTCGAACCGGGATGAAAAAGCGACCCGACTCTAGCCATGGGGCTGGCAATCAATCAAATGAATGAGATCTAATAGATGTTTTTCACCTACTTATTTATCATACAAACATTAGATCCTACAGCCGAAAGGTTTTGAAAAGTGACTGAGGTAAACATCAATAGTGGCGTTCGACTGTGAATGTCACGTCACACTGCATGTCTACATTGTGTTTTCGAAAAGCACTGTCTTGCTGACTTTTACTGGTATGCCAGTAAACAGTGTGCCAGGAGAAGTGGTTTCATTTAAAAATTTCCCACTGTGTTTCTCGACAGTTTCTGACGTATTTCTGCATGAAAGTTTCGAAAATCATAGTTTGAAAATCACACGATTAGCACTTTTTGAGAAAATGACAAAAATTCAAAATGGCAGATACCAAAACCGAAACTGAATTCTGGTGTTGGATTAAAAAAATCCC
This sequence comes from Prostheceraeus crozeri, assembly GCA_907163375.1. Lineage (NCBI taxonomy): Eukaryota > Metazoa > Platyhelminthes > Polycladida > Euryleptidae > Prostheceraeus > Prostheceraeus crozeri. The sequence continues at coordinate 652,308 of CAJQUW010000158.1, read as the reverse complement.
ACCAAACATTTTGTCAGCAGTTTCCAATGTAATTTGACCCGGTTTTTTCAAATATAATTGCTAGAAAGTCATGCGGTCAGCCCTATTCGAGAAAGTGACGGAAATCCAAAATGGCGGACATGAAACTGAAACTGCATTCTGGGGCTATATGAATGATTCCCAATTTTTCGTTAAGAGCTTTCCATGCACTTCTGTGTTCCTTGACCTGCTCTGTTCAGTTACCACTATTGGCATATCAAATGGCAAGCCTGTTTCGAGAAATGATGAAATTTCAAAATGGGGAACATGAAAACGAAACAGCATTCTGGAGCTCGCTGAATTTGCATTATGCATCAATAATAAGTCAGTTCCACGTCTGATCAATCTGATGCAGCCCACTGATTCATTTGTTGGTTTGTGCACGAAGAGGTGATTAAAAATACGACCTTTAAAAGGCATTTTAGGAAACTGTCAGGACCTGCAACTGACTTGTTAGTATGCAAAATGCATAATAAGGAAACTGAATTTTGAATAAATGTCCGCCATTTTGAATTTCCGTTACTTTCTCAAAAAGGGCTGACCGCATGACTTTCTAGCAATTATATTTGAAAAGACCGGGTCAAATTACATAGGAAACTGCTGACAAAATGTTTGGTGGGATTTTTTTAATCCAGCACCAGAATTCAGTTTCAAATTTTTGTCATTTTCTCGAATAGGGCTAATCGTGTGATTTTTGAACTATGATTTTCGAAGCTTACATGCAAAAACATCAGAAACCGTCGAGAAACACAATAGGAAATTTTTAAAATGAAGCCACATCTCCTGGCACACCGTGACTAGTTTAATGTCAGTAGTTGTTATAAAAAGTATTATTTAATGAATTCCCGAAGAAATTAACTTCATACTTTAATTGCTTGCCTCCAATCCCGGAAAGTGTGATGTCAAGAGAGAAAGTGATAATTTCTTCAAATTATCAGGGAAAGATTCAAAAATTAAGTGATGAATTTCATCTGACAGTATTAAACCATCAGCTGAAGACGTCGTATTCACGTTATTGTCTAATGCAAGAAGGCATACGAGCAAATCGTCGAAATTCACTTCGATATATTACTCATGTTGGTGTCAAATATGTCACAGTTTCTCAACTTTTTGATGTACGTGTGGCAGACACACTGAGAAGTTATAACTTTGGTGTTGTCAAGCTGTCCTTTAATCATTCCTATTGCAGATGGAAGTTGAAAGTTGTCTTCGGAATTATAGGGACTTGCTCTTATTCTATTTAAGATTCCTACTGGAGAGTAAAGAGTAATTACAATTTCATTTATATTGTGTCAGAATTGATGGGAAATTTTGTCTTCAATGCGAGAAGAATTCTTCCAGCCAAAAGATAACCACATCTATGCTCCTCTAAAGGTCCATTCATACAGAACACGTTCCAAAATTTGTAGTCCCACTAACTTCCGCAAAGTACAAAGTCGGATTTCTATGGATTAGTCAGTCGGTTGAACTAAATATTGATGAATGGAGCTCTTGCTATATAGACATTTAACCTGTTCATTGCAGATCACAATTAGCGCTGATCTGACGACCTCATGGCCTACTAGAAAGTAAAACAACAACCAAGAATGACCGAAATGCATCACAGACGCAGGTGATACGGAGCTTTCTTGACGGAACACAATAGAGGCAAAAAGTCGAATAGAAATAAAAATACGAATTGTCTATTTCACATTTGCCATCTAGTGCATAATACATAAAGCCAATAAGCAAAATTGCATTTACCAGAAATCGTGTGAATATCATTTTGTGATCAGGATAGACTGTTGGTTTATCTGCGACAACAACATCGGTTGTCATGACGCTTTCACTATCTTTAGCAGCAAATTAGTGAAGCTACCGGTAATGAGGAACGTCGTATTTCTGCCTGATGGAGAAAAATTCTGCCCTAAAAGTGCAATCATAATCATAAAAATGACAAATCTCACTTTGAGTTTTCAAATGCATGCTGGATCATTACGTCATTCAGTGTATGAAACTCGGAAGTACATGGATCTATATAAACAATGAGATTTTCCGATGTTTGAAGCTCTGTAACTTGCAGGACGACTGGAGGCACAACTTAGGAATTGTTTTTTTACTGATGTTGGGTGACAATCTACTGATCAAAAATGATAAGAAGCTGAAAATGGTCGCGAATTTAAGAAGAAATTTTCAGTAGCCCTCGGATTATGTCCATTCTAGTCTGTAACAGCATCTGTCCAACGCGAAAAGTCGGTTTTCTATTATTGAGTTTATTCTCCGGTTAGAGGATAGAATCAATGCATGGGGTATACAAGAATGACGCACTGGTGGTGTGGCGTCACAAAATCCAATCAATCACCATAGAATTATGGATATCCAGCTCTTTTTCTTGTCGAAAAAACATCTTGAATAATAAGTGTCAACAGCCCGAACTAGTAAGGCCTATCAGAATCCAAAGTAAAGTACACTTGAGAGACATTGAATTGATAGCAACGGTAGACGCGGATCGGTGTATCTGATCGCTGAAAAACCAAAAACATGGAGATGAATGTGATACTAACTCTTGGTCATTTATTTTACCAATCAGGCCTTTACGTATCATGCGGTTTTATGTTGAAATCGCTCTCTTACATCTATGATTCAATGCAAGCGGTCAGATTCCTAAAAAGTCACAGATTTGAATTAAGTCGCATCAATTGAGCAAATAACAGTAACCAAACAATAACCGCGGTTTTTCGAAATACCCGAGCCGAAGCCGTTTGACCAAAAAAAAATTGAAAACCGCCGGCCGCTAGTGCACAGTGAGATGACGAAATAATGCATGTAAGACTGTTCATTGATCGTTCGACCGGTGATTGAATTCGATTGATTGCTGAGCCTTATTTCATCGTGATTAATTTTTTCAGACCACTGACCGATAACTTAACCATTTCAGTTTCTAGAGAATGCCTTTAGAATTGAAATTTGTAATTTAGACTTTTGAATTTCGGATAGCCACACTGAATTGATCACACCATCAGTGGCCTCGAACAAACGCACGTGCTTTGTTTAGCAAACTTTCCGCAATCTTGAAGGAGGCCTAGATTACTATTGAGTCATTGATTGCATATTTAAGTCGAAGAGGCATTTTCTCAATTTGATATTTTATAGAAAGCATCAGCAAGTCCTGGTGTTTCATATGAGCGGTCGTTCGAAGCAAATGAACGAAGTACAAGTGTGAATGTCATTCCAAGTCAAAAAGGTGAACTTCTGAATAACGACCGCTCACATTAAAGACAAACTACATGTGTCTGATCCGGTAACCGTGCAGCTTTGTAGTAGTCCAGAGGTTTGCAATGCTGTATATACGAGTATGTCTCGGTGCGACCTCGTTCCTTGCACGACCACGTGCTAGATCTTTGACTTAATTCCCTCGATGTTCCACGTTCGAGAACAAAACTTTTAGTTTCATTATTCCATCACCTTTATGTTCATTTACATGGTCAATTCATGAGTCTCTCGATAATTACTTTGACGGGAAGTTGACTTCTTTCAGCATGTCGGTACCACTTCAGCTTTTTTTGGCGAATGATCATGGTAGTGCGGAGAGATTATCTCATTGCTTGACGACATGACCGACTGGAACTTCTTGTGTTATCTCAATGTCAGTAGTTAGATGAGAAGGTTGATTTCGGCGCTATTGATATTTGTACAGTTATGTAGGGCGTTTCAGAGCCATTTGTGATCGTGAGAATCGAATGTTTTTCTGAAATCGATGAAACATATTACCTACTACTTTTAAACTTTCTTTTTAAATTCGTTGAACAAACAAATAGGCGCTAACATTTCATCGACATTCAAGAAGCAAAATCTAAAATCCCAAATAACAGCCTCAGTTCCAAAACCCCTCTGATCAACCGTCACAATTTGGTCTATGAATTTCAATGTGACTTGTGGAAGGCAAGCTATATTGGCTTCACATCGCGATACTGTTTATTTCAGAGAGTGGCAGATCATCGTCTGTTGGGAGACATGAGCAACAGCAGCACGGCGACAAGAACATTCGTCTCCCCGACTTTCTGAGCTTGAAAAAGTGTCCAAGCAGATCCGATCTTCTAATTTATGAAATGTTGCTTATTAGGCTTCATTAAGCTCCATTCATTATCTCTTACCGTGTATGATGATCAGGCTGACCTTGCTTGGTTGGTTTTGGACCCAGTACATTATGATGATGGCACTTTCAGACATTCCGCAATTTTGTAGAATGCGGTTTGTGAGTCTGCTGGTGTTTGGAGAGATGCAAAGTTGATATTGAGAGCAAATTCAAAGGCATGCCTGATGTCGGAATCGTTGTATATTGTTTTGACACCCTTTTTCCTGAAATGTGTATTCACTGTACTGTACATCGTACGAGCATATTATCACTTGCGGGTATGTCTGCATGTCAAGCTCTGCTGAAGTCATTAATTTCCTTGCAAGTATATGAAATGAAATATTGCGGATTCGGCAGCTGAGTGAAATCCATATTTATTGACATCGATGTGTAAATCAGGGATTGGAAAAAAATCATTGTGATTCGATTGGTCTCATGGTTTCGCTGACAATCAATTAATTTAATTGGATCACATAAGCAACCAAATTAATTGCAATTTTTTGTCATTACGAAATCTACGAAAATCTTTCCACAAAATGACTGCATGTTGACACTTCATTGATAAATGCTTAGAAAGCGATTTCCATACCACATACTGTAATGTAGGTCTACGAATGTGAATTAAAACACTTATAATAATAATAATAATTTATTCCGACAAAATATGATGATACATGGATAATTTTGACATGATTTACATGAATGATTTTTGCGGAAAACGCAGTAATGGCCAAAAGGCACTTACGTTCTGCGTAGGAAAACATTCAAACATTAGAATTCACAATATTGAGTCAGATTTGCTTGGTGCAGTCGTTCTTTAAATGCGTTGATAGAGGGCGCATGGACAGTGTCATCAGGTAGACCATTCCAAATAGGACAAATACGTAAGAAGAATATGTTACGTGAAGACTTACCATGTCCATCGATTTTGCATCTCACTTGACATGGATTCCGTGCTTGCGATCTTGAGAGATATGGATTTGAGATTCGTACAAAGTATTTATCAAAATCGAGATCGACGAGGTTGTGGTAGAGCTTGTACATAAAACATAAGTCCGAAATTATTCGCCTGTGCTCAAGTGAGTACAAATCTAGTAAACTAAGGCGGTCAGAGTATGAAGTGTAAGAAATATTCAATCGTTTACAGACAGATCGGCTGAAAAATCTCTGAACTCGCTTAATCTTCATAATATCTTTATGTAAGACTGGTGAAAATACTGGACTAGCATATTCAAGCAGAGGCCGAACAAAAGATTTATATGCTTGTACCATCACTGAAAGATTCGATGTAACAAAGGATTTCAGTAGACAAACTGATCTGGAGTATGCCTTGGCGGAAATCTTGCTACAATGATCACTCATTTTCAAGTCCGATGTCAGGTGTATACCAAGGTCATTTGGTGGAGTCAGAAGATGGAATAACTCGACCATACATTTTGTAATCAAAGCTCGTCTTGTTTCGTAGACCAAAAGATAAACGCTGAGATTTTTCAGGAGAAATAATTAGTTGCCATGAATTGAACCACTTTTCCAGAAGTAGTACTTTACAGAAGTAGAATTTGCCTGTAATCACATGCATGCATTTTCTACATCACTAAGTCCGTTGAACTAATTTGCATGACAAAGCATGATAACAATATTAACTGATAATAATATTAAGTCATGACTGATAATTAAGATGCTCTATTCTACGAGTATGATATTTCAAACACTGAAACACTTCCAAGGTGGCCATTGCAATGGCATGTGTTTCATTAGGTTTACCGTAATTTGAATTTATCTAAGATCAGTAGAATATAAAACACATATGTTTATTTAGACTTGAAAATCAAAGTTTCAATGGATGCTATAGATTAATAAAAGCAAGTTTAGCATTAGGCAATGATCAAACTTTTCTTTGTTTTAAATACGAGTAGACCTGTAGAATATTATTTTAGCGACTGTGCAGACCTATATATCATACTGTATAGCTTGCAATGATCGCTTCATTGACTTGTGAATAATTGCAATTAATTGTAATAATTGGCACCTCATCCAATCAATTAATTGAATTGAGGGAGATTCATCAATGAATAAATTAATTGCAACTACTTTCCAATCAATTAATTTTTTCCACCCCTTGTTGTAAATAGAGTGATGGCAATTTTGAAGGAGTTCAGTTGGCGATGAATTAACAAGTTGAATTCATCGGTCGCTATGTCCTCATCTTGTGTTGTCATGGATTTCTGCAGCATCTGGCTAGGTGTTGTGTAGGCATCCAGCTTTGATGTTTAGATCACTAGAAAGATGTTGCGATTGGCGGTTTGACATATTGATGAGGATCACACATGGCCTACATAGTTTTCAGAGGAACATATCATTGAACTTTCTCAATATTATTCTGCTTGCTTCACATGCTAAGTAGGGCTGTGCGTTTCGCCTTTGTGTATATAGTCCGACAGTCATAACGAGTTTCTGCAGGGAACGAGGCAGAAAATGTGACTTTCACAGAATGATGTACACCCTATGCCTACCACGAATCTGCACGTCTGCCGTGTTCTATCTTGATCCTCTTCATGCCTGACATGGACACAGAAATACACATGCTAATCCATTTGGACACAGATTGGCGTTTTTTTACAAAAAATGAGATTTTCTGTTTTCCCTGATTGTGCGAAAAACACTAAGCTCAGAGTCATGATATTTGACATGGAATGTCTTAAAATCACATCCTATCATGTTCATATGTTCCTGTCTATGAAACGAAACACATTCAAATTTGGCAAGCCTCCTAATGTTGGCAAGCACATGCATTTTGAGCAATTTAATCCAAATTTTACCACTTCTTGCATACATTGCCGATCAGGAACAGCATGAGAATAGCATATGCACATTATTGGAAATGACTTGAAGACACTTCATGTCAGAAAGTATGGGTCTAGACGTAGTATTTTAACTGAATAAGCGAAAACATAGAAAATTTCATTTTAACCAGAAACTGCAATCTGAGTCCCATTGGATCAATATGCGTTTTTCTTTGATCGTGCCTGACAAGAAGATGAACCAGGTAGGACTCAGCAGGCGTGCAGATTCGTAGTAGGCATTATGAAAGACTCATTTTCTGCCTCGTTCCCTGCAAAAACTCGCACTGGCTGCCGGACTAATACTACCACATTCATGATGCTACTAACTGTCGTGTTATTTCACTAATTCATGCCGTCATGATAGATAGATGAAGCAAAATGGTGCAAAATTGTTTTGCAAAAATTTTCTACTCTATGCTTTTTGTATGTACACGTGTCATCATATTTATGATGACACATCGATCAATCATATTTATGATAACCATTGAAGATTTCGTCAAATAGTAAAGGAAAGAAATTTTATTAAACAATGTGTCAAGACAATAATGTGCTATTCTACTTTACTTGAACTAAATGTCTCGGTTTTGGTATTGTCATTCGAATTTTGAAAGATTTGGTAGGATCAGTTATCATGATTTTGTTGCTTGAATCGGCTACTTTAACCGCATTTCATCTAATCTGTTTCTGTATTCATTTTGCCGCAGCTACCAAATAGCTTTAATCAGCAATATTTGTACCAGGCATCTTGTTCATTAAATTGTGACAAATCATATTGGGACGTGTGAAGATCCTAGATTCGATTTGTGAATCGGTTGCTGCTGAGTTTACTTGAGGTGTGCAGACTGTGAGATATCTCTGAAAAATGAAAACACATACATGTACATGTATACATGTAATTGTATATTGTCGTGAGTTTTTGTTTGATGACTGTTATTTTTTAACTGCTCGTATTGACATTGCCTCGATGTTCGCATGGACATTGCTGTCATGTTTTCTTCTGGCTCTGCCTGCTGACAAATATCTACTCGCTTGTCATGTATTTTGTGTCGAAGCAAGCATCGATGCAACTGAAAGTTCGGAAGTGCGCTGCTACTAATAAAAGGACTTTTTCTATACAAGTTGAGGGGCAGTATTTGAGGGGCGGTAGTTTATTTCTGAAATTAAAATAGGCCTCGAATCAGAAAAAGTCCTACAATTTCACAACTTTAATGGTGAATTGGATTTTATGCTCTTTTATACTCTTACTATTCAGCTTCAGATTTATTTAGTTTTTATTATAGAACGCATTGGTTTTGTCATACTTCTGATGAATTATAGAAATGATTGAATTTGGAACATAGAACAAATGTAATTTGATTAGAATGTTTTCCAAATTTAACACTTGTCTTCCAACAGCAGAAAATGTGCTGATTTATTGCAAAATCAGTAGCCGTAATCACGAATACACACTCGTGAGCAAAGCTTCAATTCTATTTTACAATTCTATCTATATATATTGGATTGTAAGTATTCTGGTTTCCTTCAATTGATGTTAAGACTTCCAACACCTTTCTTCATTCTTCCATCTTTCTCTTGATTGTTTCACGCTCATTACTACACAGAACGATGTCATCAGCAAATGACATACTCCACAGAGCTTTTTCTTTTACTTGTTCAATAATTACATCCATCACAATGTCGAGGAGGTAAGGACTCAGTGCTGAACCTTGGTGTAGACCAACTATTACAGGGAGCTTCTAAGGTTCTCCAACACTGCTTCTCACGTGTGTTTGAACACCATCGTATATGTCTTGCACAATCCTTCACCGGTATAGCCTTCTCTCTCATACACCTCTAGTCCTCCTGTAGTGGCACCCTATCGTACGCTTTCTCTAGATCAATTAACAGCATATGGATTTCCTTCTGCTTCTCTATTATCATTCGTAAGGCAAAAATCGCATCCACTTCTTCCAGAGATAAACCCAAATTGCTCTTCACCAACACACGTTTCTTCTCGAATTCGAGTATCTATGATCTTCTCCCAAATTTTCATTGTATGGGACATGAGCTTTGTCCCTCTGTAATTCCCGCATTCTTGTACATCCCCTTATCTTAATAAATAGACGTAATTATGCTGTTCCTCAACTCGTCCGGCATACTCTCTTCAATCCAGATTTTCTGCATCAACCCAGTATGTTTGTTAATTCCTGCTCTCCCCAATCGGACCCTGTTGCCTTTCCATTCTTCATTTTCTGATACGATTAATATCTAATAGTCTTTTAGTAGGTCTACCCTTCATTTTTTTGTGTGTATCTTTAGCTTATGCATGTTTATCTCTAGAAGCAGCAATTTCTTTCTTTCAAATTGTAGTGTATGGAAAGCTTAGGCAAAACCCAATTTTTGATACGTTCTGGGTTAAGCATTGAAAGAATAAATGATTGCCTCTGGCTTCACTGGAAATTTTTGTAATTTGTAGCACAGGATTTTTCGCCATTATTTGTCAAGGGCTAAAACAGGCTGGATGAATGCAATTAGCAAATGATTGCAACTTTGAATAGGAAGTTGTGTCGATGTTGAAAGATGTGAACTAGGCCTGCTGATGACTGGATATGTTGGTTGAAACGCAGCTTTTCAGGTCTGTTCCCATTTTTCAACTGAGGATGCAACTGAATGTTAAATTGTTTTGTTTACATGGATGAATGCAAGGTTGAAACAAAATACAGGTCATTTATCAAACCTTCACGCCAGCGATGAAAGCAAGGACCTGAACGACCGAAATGCAAATGGACTGCTAGGTACCGGTATGTCATATTGCATTCAGAAATTGACAGTGCTACCGTAAATTTGTCATTTATGAGGTAGCCTGTCAATCATGTGGGAAAATGTATCTTGGCCAAACAGAGAGAACAAAAAGTCGAGAAAGAAGAAAAATATCTTGAATTTCCTTATCTGCAGTGTATCAGCATGTGACTGATACACGTCGGACTTCCGTGACGGACATCCTGCACACTCAACGCAGTAGTTCTCTAAGTCTCTGAGGATTCTTTGACGAATAATTGCATTGGCGAGGAACTACTACATTCCATTTAGTAGTACTGTGCACTCTGCCGTAGTACTGTGCACTTCCGGTCCGAATGCCCCTCCTGTGTCGATTTTTTTCAATGACACTTTCAGTGGTCGACCTCTGGACCAAAGGATCGCTAAGCCAAGTACTTAACAACTGCGCCACGGAGGTCACTGATTTTCTACTGCATTCGATGTTAACGTAATGAACCTGACTGAAATTTGTCCTTCATCTGTGTCATTTGCAAATACTTCTCGTCATTGACTTTCACGCTCTGCAACCTTGCATTCATCAACACCTTTTTCCATTCTAATTAAAAGTTGTTCCGTTCTATTTAAAACCTGTTCCATTCTATTTAAAATAGCTCTATTCAGTTTAAGGCCTGTTCCATTCAATTTAAAACATTTAGTTAAGAACGAGCTCTATTCTGCTACAAAAACAAAATTACATAGAAACAATCAATGATATCAAAATATTTCATGATATGCTTATGTACAGCATGGAATCTGATGAATAAAATAATACGGATAATAATACCTCCCAATAAGAGGATCATAAAAAACAATAAACAATGAAACATTTTATTTTAAAGGAGTTCATCAATTCACCAATTTAACACCGCATTGTAAGTCTTGTCGGACCGGAGCGTTGACAGCCACATTCGATAACTACTTCATCACATTATCGGATAAAATGAGTCATTCTTAGAAATCGAACAATAGCAAAAGTAAGAATATTCAGATCGGCTTAGCGCGCCATCATCCCATGCATCATACATGCATACACTTTTTGATTGCGCGATCCACACGTTTTTATGCTTAGATTACCGCTCGCTGAGTGTGTTTGGTATGAATAGCAGCAGATCAAGTGGTTCGTTAGTTAGTTCATTTGGTAAAGTTTCTCGAAGTATACGAAGACGAAATCATGACTTCCCATGCAATGTCAACGTCAATGAGCTCCGGCGCATCTGAGACAGACACGACATGAGTGAAATGATGGAAAATCGTGGTGTTAAACCAGGTACTCTAATACCTATAAGAAAGCTGATGGCATCGCTAAGCAACGAATACTCGATTAGCAATATGGTATTTAGTTACATTATTGACTGTCATATTGTTTTTGTAGTAGAATAGAGCTTGTTCTTAACTGAATGTTTTAAATTGAATGGAACAGGTTTTGAATTGAATGGGACAGGCTTTAAACTGAATAGAACTTTTCTAAATTGAATGGAACAGGTTTTAAATTGAACGGAACAACTTTTAATTAGAATGGAAATCCTTTGACAAAGAAAAGCGAAGCATCGAGTGTTGCAAATTATAAAAAAATTTTTTTTCAAACCCCAAATACAGTGTGAGCAGTTGATGAGTGCCCAGGTATTTTACTCTTTGCGACAGCGTTCAAATATAGCTATTAGAAATATCAATTTGTAGTCTCTGTAAAATATCAGACCTGTTTAGTTTACAATTGGCATTCATTCGAATTTCAATCATGAATCAATAAAACGGTTGGAGAATAGAAATTTATAGCCAAAAAAGTTGCACTATATCAGAAACTCCAATTCGAATCAAAGTCAAAAGTTCGTAAGAAACAAGTCGATGATCCTGTCATCGGTGCACATTTCATTTGAAAAGTACAATCATTCCAGCATTAATTTGATATTTTCACAAATGCGTAGAACCAAAACAGAGAATGCATGACATGCGTTGCCATGTGCATACATTGTAGTGAGTTCGTTCTCAAACTGGTACATTCGTAATTAGAAGTTGTATATGTTCATCCAAGTACATACTGTTTTACAGTGCATAGAGTTACATTAATAATCTGTTGAAACATAATCTGCAATTTCCTTTGCTTAATTGAGAGAGTAGTGTTGAGCATCTGAAGCGTGTTGCTAGGTTCCTTTCTGAATGAAACATTGCATTTCAATGATTGCATGAGGTACGTGTACATGTCTTTAAAACACAAAATCCATTCAATTATTCCGTATAATTTATGATAATGATAGCTACATTTTCAAAGTCAATCAAGCAAATGCAAATTGAAAACAGGTAATTAAAATAATGACACAGCGGGTATTGATATAATAATAGCATTGATACTATAATAATAAAGACTCATATCTGAATCTCATCTCCACAAGAAAGCTTTAAGCGGTCAAAAAGTTCTAAATTCCAATGTAATATAAGTTTTTCTAACATAGTGGTTCCCAACCTTTCAATGTTTCAGCACCACTTGAGATTTTACACGTTCGCCGCGTACCACTTAGTCTCAAAGAAATTCTTTATTATGTTGAGAAAGATATAATTCTTTTTTATTTTAAAGAAATTAATTTTAAATGTGAACACTGTATGTGTTTTCCATCAGCTGATCAATGCGGGGTATGATATTGCTAACGGCACACCGATAGTCATGACCAGGAGCCACAAGCCGTTTACGACTTTTCGATTTGATAGTCATGAGGCTTGTCAAAGTTGAATGTAAATGAAAATGCCACAAGCATTTTCAAAATATGTGATTTTGGCTTGCTGAGCTTCAAGCAGAAGTTCAATCATGGAAATGGTTCATTCAATACATGGTTTTGTTCTGCTAATTTCGACCTGTCGGTCGCTCAATAGATGTCATGACATCGCCTGTCTCATTGATATCTGAACAACCTAATACAAAGTTTATATGACAGGATTTATGTGACAGGATGAAATCTATGCACAAGACAGATCTTCGTCGTTTCAGACTATGAAAAACGATGAATTGCATCGAATTTTGTAGTCAATCTAAATTTCTCAAGCTGACCAACACTTTTCCTAATAGAGTCGGTCTGTGACATGAATAGATTAAATTATCATCATGGTAAATGCAGTATAGCCTACTTCGGACAGGTACCTGCGTACCATCTGGTACGTGTACCGGTACGTGTAGATGCTCTCAAACGATAATGCATTCATATGCTGTTAATTTTGTAATGATTGACTAGGCAATACATTGTAGACTGACTGTCGTCAACGGTCGACATGGGTCTAGTTAAATTAACCGGCCGACAACCGGTTCCAACCCTGTTCCAAGAGAGTGTGTCACACCCCTATCTTGTGTACATAAACGTTTTATTGCTAATGAAATCTAAATAATATATAGGCTAATTTAGGAAACTTTGTTGTAATCATGGAATGTTGAAATGGTGAAAGGGTCAGAAGGACATAGATATCGGACACATGCACTGACTGCAAAATACATGTCATTCTATTTGAGTCATGGTGCCAAGATACCATCATTTTCGAGTTTCTTTTGGCCAGTCGAGAACATTTTCTTCCAGTAGACTATCTGCAATATTTATATTTATTTCCCATAAATCCAAAGAAAAACACACCAGTGCAATATAGCCAAAGCTGCTGTATTACTAAAATTCTCAAATTTTCGCGGACAACCGCCTTGTTCAAGCGTGCACGAGGAATGAACTATGTAAGCGAGCGCGCCGACGACCACATATCAGCAGAGGGTCACGTGATCGACATCGGCGCAGACAACGATGCGGCAGTACATGGGTGCAAGCGCACTCATGAACAGCAAAGGGTAAATGACAGGTTAAGAAAAAGGAAGTTTAAAATACAATGTCCTTCAGCTCCTCACGTTCCTGACGGGAATTGATGCTGGGCTGCCTCTTTTTTATTTCTATAGCCTCAAGTATTCTCAGCGATGTCATTTGATGCTCACGGCTAAGTATTTCTGTTTGAAAACTGCTTTTACAAGTAAGTTTATGTTTGAAAACTGAGCTGCTGCTCGAATTTATATGTTCACGCACCCTGATGTGGAGAGGCCGAATAGTGCTGCCAATATACAACTTACCACAGCTGCTACACTTCATCTGGTACACACAATTGGTGACATGACACAACTTGTTGTCCTTTACAGGACAGTTCTTCAGCTTGCATTCATCAGCTTCCTCCTTCTTCCTGAGGACGTCTCTTAGTGTTCTTGTCTTATGATACATCTTGACTGGAAGGTCATTTTGCTGCAGCACCCTGTTGATGTTCCTGTTCAGCTGGTCGGAAACGTGCGGAATCTTCAGGAAAATTTTCCTGTATTTCACTGGCGTGTTTTTCTTTGGATTTATGAGAAAATGCTGCTAAGGGATAATTTCAAATTGCTTTTATTTCCCAATTTTGTTTTCTGTTGCTTGATCGTCTGGACTTACGCCAAGAAATCAATTCAAGCTTTCGGTTGCAGTAGGCCTGTGTGTTATTCATTACTGCAAGATAGTTGAGTTTTAACGCCAATCATTTCCAATATCATTGCTCAACTCACTATGATGTGCGTATTCCAATAGGCCTACTTTAAATTGAATATGCTCGAATCTTCTTACGACAGCAGTGTAAATAGAACAACTTGAGTGTTGTGTTGTACTAAACATTTTGCTTGGCATCATCCTCCATCCACAATGTATAATATTTCATACAATTTTACTGGCACTAGTCAAATTAATTTATAAAAATTTGTAAACCCAGAAGATTCATCTTTGATTCACTGACAAGCTGACACAAAAGGTCAATATAGAACACACGTGGTTAGACTGCAGGAGGAGCAGGCAAAATTGGTCTTTCTGTCTGATTTTCTTTCACAAAACCAGACAACTTCTGCTTCTCCAACACAGTAACTGCTGTTCTCTCCATCCGACTTTGGTAACCAAAGAGATAAAAGAGCACCGTGGATTTCAGGTTCCGCTGTTTCAAGCAGTGAGACATTCTGCCTTACTATCTGCTGGCATGCCGCTTCCTTAAGAACTTGAGAAATTGGAATTGTGATTCTTGCTTGTGGCACTCTACAAATTTCAAAGAATATTTTTGATGCATTTTTGCATCAAGCATATTCGAAAAGACATGGCCTTAGAGTATGGACATGGCCATCTCCTACAATTCCTCTTGCTGGCAAATCCTCTCTTCCTCTTGGCGGCGATATTCACTCCTATCACTTCATGGTTCAAAGCAATCCAGTTGATCAGTCAAGTATGCAAGTAGGCCTACAACAGTCTTTAAAGCACACTTGCTTGGTCTCGACATGATTCAAAGTGGCGAAAACATTAATATTCAAGGCACTAGCAGCTCAAGCGCTTTGAAACTATAGGTTTGACCCGTCAAGAACGAGTTTTTTCCTTTCAAGATTGACAAAGATATTTCAAGGTGCAGCAGTCGAGAAGAGTTTGCTTCATTGCCGCTACAAGTGTATTTTTGTCGGCATGAATGCACAAACTCCTCCTCTTTACCAAATCTACTGCAAAATTATCGTTTCAAATGCAAAATGAAACAATGAAAGCAATAAAGATGCACATTCTTCTTTAGTATTTTAACCTGTTGAGCTACAGACATCGAAATTGCTTATAAAGATTAATAGACAGTAAGTGTACATAAAAAACGTGCGTCATTCTTCTCTTTTTCAAAATGACTGGTCATTTTCGAAAGACTTCACAGCTGTTGAATGTTCTGCATTTTCAACTTGATAAACGGGGGAATGAAATCGGATGCTTAACTGATTAGTTGCAGTTGGATTCATACAACAGGTGCTACATAATTAGCACATCTCGACTTTGTCAGTTGCGCTCGTGTAGATAATGACACGAGATCCGCGATATGAACTGAGAAGATACTGAAGTGAGTGACGGATGTGCATCCTCGCGGGGCCAAACAAATTGAAGCGTTGGACTAGGCTGATTTATCAATTATCATTTTTTATCTATCAATCGATTACTGATTTTCTGATCTTCTGATAAACTTGCAATACGGATGGATGCCAGTTGCTACATTCAATGATAGCTAGTCGTTCTCGTCTTGAAATCAATACTCCAATGACATTTGATAAAATTCTCATCAACAATAAATCCTAGAAAAACATAAAATATATCGATCATGAGATTTATCGATATTTGTGTAATGACTCCTAACCATGGAAAAACACATGCCTAAACATCTATCTTCATTGTTATCAAGAAGATAGACATTTTAATGTTGTCCACGTTACTTGTTCAAGCCCTTACGTGTTAGTTGCTATTTGCCTCTTTGTTTCATATCTGCAGCTGCAGATCGCCATTGATTAGGTTGAATTTGCGCTAGATTTTGTGTTTTATGCTGTTGATATGGCAATTAGCATTTGAAACGGGAATGCTTCACTTCATTTCGGTAATTCTGCTGCTGGAATGTTAGTGATGAACTCAAAGTATTAATGCTGCGAACGACAATGTCATTCTGCAGTTGATATGTTTTTTTAAAATATGAAACGGATAATTAGCTTCTTGATCGGTCAAACCTATATATCTCTATGACGAAGCGTCCTTGTATCGCTTGTCATTGTTTGACTTAATGATGAATCATATAATTGCATTCATATTTAGAGTAAATTGATCTAATTTCAGGGCTGATAGATAACGGTGCGTACTTATTTGGCATAGACATGCGCAATTAACAGTATTCTATTAGAGAAATATGTGAAATTGACATGTCGTGAAATACAAAGTGTACCTGCGGTCAGATCTTGGGGTGTGCTACACCCCTATTGGCGGACAACCAAATATTTCCGATATCTTTAAACTACTGAAGTAAAATTTCTTACATTTCTATTGTAAGGAACATTATGCAAATAACCAAAAGTAATGGAATTCGATCGACTGTTGACTTTTTTCACACGATTTTACATGGAAGTTCATTAAACTCTCCATCCTTAATTGAAATTGCTTCTTTGTTATTGACCGAACGCGCTCCTTTTCTACCTTTTCCTGTGCATGTGTTTCAGTGTGTTTCAATTGAATGTTCTCCAATTGTTTTACAAAAGTTTTGGAAATAAATACTTATTGATTTATTGACTTATTGATTCCTATTGATGTAAACCTTGGGTGGGGTGTGACACACCCCAGATGTAGGACAACCGCTAATTGAGCGCTGACATCATATACAGTCAACCGTCGTCTATCCGCCCCCCTCCTGTACATGACCAAAAAGGCCTGTTGACAACTGCTCCGAATAAACGGGGGTTAGGGAATGAAAGACAATGATCCAAATGAATGATAGGATAATAACCACAGACGCTTGCAGGATGCTGTGTTTTACAAGTACATTACATTTTACTGCTATTTTAGTTGGATATTTTTATAGAATGGAGAGACAAGTGGATATTCGGACAAGCTATGTTCTCATTTTCACATGGATTTTGGGAGACATTTATCATGCAAGAGAAATTTTCGAAAAGATCAATAAGAATTTTTATGTGCATGACAAATTGTTCCTTTTTGAAAAGAATAAAAGTCTATAATACATGCGGGATGGCTCTCATCTCTGTTATTTGTGCGAATAACAATGCTTTCTTATTTCTATAACTTGAAACTTATTATAGCTTACAGAACTTTTTGGAACGAATAGAACTTACTTCTATACAGTTGAATCCAGATACAAAAAAGAAGCAAAAGCCTAAGTTTACTACTCAATTCTTTGAGACCTGAACACTCATACCGCTTGAGGCTAGATGAGGTCCAGTAACCCCCTTTATGAATTCATAGCTTTTTTGCTTGATTTGTTCTCAAAACGTAGGTGCAATAGTGACGTTTATTAATATTTGAACAACAGTTCTGATCTTTTGTGCGTCGTTCAGCACTCTTTATAAAAATATACGACCACACACTCACTGTCTTTAAAAGTCAAAGACGTTGAAGAGAATATTGTTTTTTAAATAGACGGCTTCACTTCTGATGTTGACTTATTTTATTGAAAATTAAATTGTTAAATAGCGTGTTGCAGAATCATTGAAATGTGTTTAGAATTATATTTCTATCCACTACTATCTGAAATAGGCCGTCTGCAATCATGATTAGTACAGTCCTTTCATCTAAAAAAGCTGAACAGATCTCGAATTCATCAATACCTGCAGTGAAAGCTTGCAGCGTTCTGCCTTTGGTGTCGAACAAAGAAATTAATTAGAGTCTATCTCTTCATCTTGAGCACTGAATCATGCCGAGTTGCTCATACATACCAGTCAGTCCACAGAATTAGACCGTTCTCTTTGACCATAAAAAAAGCATTGGAACCACAGAATTAGATTATTGAAGCTCATCACTTTGCTAGAAGTGAAAAATGATTCAAAACGATGGCGCATGCAGGAACTTACTAAAGCCTCGTTTACACTAGGCCACTGAGTGTCAGGACATTAGATTTGGAGTGTCAGTATTCGCCGTCACACGCGCGCACCTGCTATCTCACACGAGAAATGGGTGGGGGCGTTGCATGAGGGAACTTGCTGATTAGAGAATCGAGACACTAAATTGAGTTGTAGGGTGGTACAACTTGAAGAGGCGATTGTGACGATTATGATGCGTTCGCGGTATAAAAATTCTCATAGAAATATATGTTCGATACGGTTAATGTATCTGTTATCAAAATGAAGTTAGTTTCATTGAAATCGACACTGTAGATGGAAAGTTATGCATTACAATAACTTCTGTGGTCTTCAACGACTGTGACATTGTTTTACGTTTATTAATTGGTCAGCTGTTCATCAAGTCATGTGTTCAAAATGTATTTTTGTGATTTCTCCGCTAATACAAAACAGATTTCGACGATCTAAACCTCGTTATAGTCCTTGTAGAAATACGGGTACGATTATGAAAATCAATTAAGTCATTGCAAATTTTCTAATCAACGGATAACTTGGTGCTTCGTTCACATTGCACAACCATCAAACAGTAGCATGAAAATTCAAATCTATGCCAATCCTTTATCACCATAACAATTTAAACGCTAAGATGAATCAAAAAAGTATGTTAGTGATTCGAAAGAGTCATTTTCTCTCTTAAGATGGATTAATGGAGCACCGCACAGACAGTGACCTTAGTCGAGCTGTATTTCCAGCATCCATGCCTTTGGAATGCCGAATCGACAGATTATAAGAATATTCGGAATGCCGCATTGAAAAGCATTGTTGACACATTGGAAATGTAAGGCGTGGACTTAAGCCTAATAACAAGGAAGATGAAAACTCTACGAAGCACTTATTGGAACGAGAAGAGGAAAATAAACAAATCAATGAAATCGGGAGCAGGAACTGAGAATGCATACGTTCCCAAATTAGCATGGTTTGCACTGGCGGACCAATTTATTTCAAAATCCGGTGGTGGTGGTCAGACCACATAGGCGTCACTTGCCGCTGTATCTTGGACTCTACTTTGTTTGAAAGGAAATTGAACTGGTCGCTGGTGAAGTCGGAGGTGATTGTGATACGATTTCGCATCCTCAATCATCAATTAATGTCGATGATAATGTGCTCAGTTTTCCCCGATATCGGTTATTTCGCTGTGATCGGCAACCTCGGAGGGGCAGAGGTGTTTGTTTGTGGGTAAATGATGAAATCAGGTCTTCGGTTCATCTGCTATCTAATAGATGTCCTTCATGCTGTGAAATACTGTTTGTTGTTCTGAAATGCAACTCCAAACATATCTTGAGCTGTGTTGCTTACATCCCACCTGTTTTGAGTAAAGCAGACTATGACGAGATCAGTGATTTCTTCTTGGGTGAGATCGACATTGTTCTAT
The DNA here is from genome assembly GCA_907163375.1 of Prostheceraeus crozeri. NCBI lineage: Eukaryota > Metazoa > Platyhelminthes > Polycladida > Euryleptidae > Prostheceraeus > Prostheceraeus crozeri. Next base: position 632,734 of record CAJQUW010000158.1, on the reverse strand, counting down.
CTGTGCATCCTGACTGGAACATTATTGTTGGAGGATTTGGCCCTATCAAACAAAGTCTTAGTTCCTACCCGTAATGATTCAATTCTTGACCTCATTTGGATTGATGATAAACTCAGCAATATTTATGATAAGTCAGCAATTGTCGGCGCTCCTATCAAAAACTCCGACCATAATACCATCTTTTTGAACTCATCCTCTTCCGAATCAGATAGTGATCCTGTGTGTCGTGTACCCGTTTATGATTTTCGTGAAAGTAACATTAATACGTTTTTGCAACACCTATCGGCAATCGATTTTTCCTCAGTGGATCATTTTTCCACAATAAACGAAATGTGTAACTTTTTCTACGATGCATTGTATTACTGCATTTCTTTCATTCCGGTTGAAATGGTAACTTTTACCAAGCGTGACAAACCGTGGATTACTCCAGTGTTGAAGCTCTTAATTGGTAAACGATGGGATACATTTCGGAAGCGAGATTGGGTGATGTACCAGCATTATAAATCTAAAGTTCAATCGGAAATTGTATCAGCAAAGCGCATTTGGGCCAATAAACATAGAAAAACAGCTAATGGTCTATGGAAATTCGTCAATGAGGTTCGTGGAAATCAAACGTCAACTGATATCTTTCATAGTCTTAGAAACGATTATATTTCTCTGGATGATCTTATTGAGGCCTTTAGTAAGGAATTCCGATCAAATTTTGCCTGTGGTGATGACGAGCGGCTAGTTTCTCTTTCAAATGATACTTGGACTTGTCAAATTTCGTCTGAAGCCGTTCTCTGTGAATTGTTTCGCCTAAAGACTTACAAATCTTGTGGACCGGACCAGATCCCTCTGCGTCTCATTTCGGCTGGAACTCATTTATTGTGTAAACCTCTGCGAGTGATATACAATCATTCATTTCAAGCAGGCATACACGCACCCAATTCCCAAGAAGAGCAAACCATCTATAAAGGACTTCCGTCCGATATCGACTGGTGAGACTAAGACTAGTGCTGCGTTGTATGAAGGATGATTTGATTAGGTGTTATGGTTTGAATCAACATGCATACAGACCACATGGTTCAACTACGAGTGCTGTAGTGGCAATTCAAGATCACATTTCTTCATCTTTAGATCATCGAAGTACTACTGCTGTACATGTATTGTGTTTGGACATATCGAAGGCGCTTGACCATTTGCAACACAACCGATTGCTGAATTTTTTAGAGAGTATGGGACTGGATCATGGCTTTTTGCAGTGGTTACTATCTTTTCTTACTGCTCGATCGTATTGTGTAAAGATCAATGGGAGATGCGGCTCAACAATCTGTGTTCCATCTGGTGTTCCTCAGGGATCCGTTTTGGGACCTTACTTATTCGCAGCTTTTATGGGGTCAGTGAACTTGAGTTGGCTTCTTACACAGTGTGTCAAATACGCTGACGATGCAACGATCATTGAAACTATTGAATGTACGAGTCAGATTTTGTTATCCATGTCAGATATTGAAGAGATTTTTGAGAGTGCAGGTCTTCGCTTGAACAAAAATAAGTGTAAAGAAATGATTATACCACGCTCTATATTATATTTTCCTCCACCGATTTCTGCAGACTTTGTAAGAGTTGATATTCTTAGAATTTTTGGTTTTGCTCTCACTACAAATCTTAGCTGGGAGGCACAAATCAAAGACGTTTTAAAAAAGGCCTCGCGTCGTTTGTACATAATCCGTTGTTTACGTGATTCTTTGTGTAAAAACGATTTGATATCTGTTTATCATGCAATCATCACAGCCTTGTTTATATATGCTTCTCCTGTATATGGTAATTTGTCTCTAGTTTTATTAAGTAAATTAAATCGCTTTCAGAAGAGGGCTCATCGCTTGATTTGCGGTCGTCATTGCTCGTGTAACATGTTTGACGATATCTCAGATACATTTCTTCAATGTGGCTTAAAATTGTTGCTGAATTGTGAAAATCCGTGTCATCCGCTTAGCACGTTCGTACCTAATCGTTTGTTGTATACTAGACATTTTATGTTACCATTATCACACACTGCAAGGCGTTCGAATTCATTTTTCCGTGGTTTTGTGCAAAGTCAAATGAGCTTATGTGTAAATACTAGAATTTTTCTTGTAAGTATCAGATATTATTTGTCTTTTATGTGATATGAATCCTGTCAGTGTTTGCGCATTACTTTTCTTTGTATTTATCGATTTTCATTATTTCAAATATATACACTTTTTCTCTCTTTCTCTTTCTCAATTCCCTGAGGAGAGTATTGGAGGCTCCCATGTGGTCACGGCAAAGGATCCATTTCCGATTCCAGATTCTTTTTTTCTTTTATTCGCGCGATTTCCATCACAACATTTGAAGCAGCCAGTAAAAGTTCGTCTGACATTATCAAAACTGTTCATAAAAGAGTCTCAATAGTCCAGTGTCATGCAACTTAAAAACAGTCGTGTAGACACCTACAACAGGCCATAACGCGCGCGCACTTTTATGTGGCAAGAATCTGTGTCATTTCATGCCAACTGTCCCGACACTCAGTGGCCTAGTGTAAACGTAGCTTAAGTGGACAAAGAGAAATTTTTAATACCTTGCAGAAATAGGAAAAATAGCCGTGCGTCGCTTGCGGATTGCTGTGAATTGCTTCAAGATGCCCCAATCTCCACGATTCTTTCAGATTCGAAGAATTCAGATCATTGCGATCAAAATGTCTCGATAATGTTGGTCTTTCCGATCATTATTAAAAAAGTTAGCAGGCGCTAGAAAAAACGTTCACAAGCATCTCTGTAGAACTTGACATCGACTGTGTCTCTTTGGTGTGTGATCCGGTTGACAATAGTCACTGAAACGTCGCACAATTATTTTGGCGTATTAAATGTTGAACTGTCTTTTCATTGTTCGATTGCTATGGCATCATGTGAGCAGATTGTGTCATTTCATTAACGCTACATGTTCCAATGTTTCCTTTTTAGCCAAACACAAGAAAAGACGACCTGTCTAATTCTGTGATTGGTACATGAAATGCCTCAGGAATTGCATAATCTGCTGACATAATACCACAATTACAGTGTCATTATCGGCATTTGTCCACTTCCTTCTATGACGTTGCTGTTGATCGTACGTTCCAGTAGCCCTTCTGCATGAACATCCTGGTTCCCCAACATTCAACGCAGGCCTTGGTAACCCGGGCGACGCCTGTTCCGGTATGGAATTTGTATTATTTTTTCATTTTTTTAATACCACAACAATCGAACAATAAGCATCTAGTTCGACATTAAACACTCCAAAATGTGCGAAGTTTCAGTGACTGTTATCAACTTGTCACACAGCAAAGAGACACAGACAATGTCAAGTTCTACAGAGATGCTTGCGAACGTTTTTCGTGCGCCTGCTAACGTTTTTAATAATGATCGGAAGGACCAACATTATCGAGACATTTTGATCGCAATGATGTGAATTCTTCGAATCTGAAAGAATCGTGGCGATCGGAGCATTTTCAAGCATTTCACAGCAATGCGCAAGCGACGCACGACTATTTTTCCTATTTCTGCAAGGTATTGAAAATTTCTTTTTGCCCACTTAGTAAGTTCCTGCATGTGCCATCGTTTTGAATGAGTTTGCACTTCCAAAAAAGTGTCACTCTTAAATAATCTAATTCTATGAGTTAGTCATTTGCGATCACGCGTGAGAGCAGCATGCTTGCATCCACAGTCAACTAACGCATCCACACGAGCACGATATGAGCAATAAGTAGGTGAATTTCACGCATGATGCACCATCACAAATATACAGTACAAGAGATGAAACAGTGAGCACACGATAAAAAAAGATGAAAGAAAATCCTCATCTTATGAGCTCTCAAGAGGCGTCCAGTGGACCTCCTCTATCTGCCATACTTCGAGTGATTCGACTGAAATGAAACATCACATGCAGAATCGTCGTAAAAAGTAATAATGATTTTGCATGGGCATGAGCAGTTTATAAACTGTTGCCCGGGGTCCACTGGACCGGATGGTCTCTGAGGGTTCACTAAGTATTTAATGGAGCTTGCTTCTGATGTCGCGCAGATTTGATTTGATTTCTTGTATTGGGGTGTGCACACTGAACTCCTTCTTACTGACTTATAACTTGTCCAGGTACTTGTATTTTTCCCCCGACATTTTCCAATTTTTCCAAATTGAATTTAGAATAGACTTGATCTGTCACTGAGTGACAGTACAACACCACTGAGAGATCTTGCTTGAACCCTGGGATGAAGGATTGGTGCCTTGGATACTCAGTTAGAATACAAGATAGAGCTGTGATCATGAATTTTGTGGAATAGTTGTGTACAGTGAGCGACAAAGCAAGTGCTGTAAATTTTCTACAAAGCAGAGGAGTTTTACACACTCAATGCTTTTTGCGACGGTAGTGAGACTGCACTTAGGAGCAAAAAGATCAGGCAACACCCGCCGGTGTCAACAACAAAAATGTGGGGAGGGCAAAGAATAGAGATCTTAGAATAGAGTTCAATGAAAACTCCAGCCAACTATGGAGAAATAAGCCGAAGATACATGTACAACAAAGCCCATCATCAGGTGTCAGAGACGCGACTTATTTTCCTAAGTTCCGAGGATGGAGTAGTTTCGCATGCCAGAAATCGTACAATCATTAACCAAACTAATCGAGAACCAGCGTAGCAGTAAGATTCTTCGTTAATTATACTTCTTTTAAGCGCTCTCGTTCTAAGTACGACGTGTATACTGTATTCTGATAACACCTCTCTGGAATTTGTCAAAAAGAAGTCATTTCTTCATGTTGAGCATTCAATATAATAGTTTGGTTTGTTTGAGACTCCTTTGTTTACTGTGTCTTTCAATTGCGTAGTTATTGTGTCAATCCTGGCTTAGTCAGTCTGTATTCCCAGTTCTGAAAGTGCTGCCGAACAAAGTCAATTGAAATTTATCTTTCTGGTGAGTCACAGTGGCAACAATATGTGAGTGGGTTTCATTCTGTTACACTTAGTACATTTGAAATACAGATCTTCAACGAAAGCTCATGTAAACAGAACCAAACCATTCTGAAACAGCAGCTCAATATAAACCTCACGTTTTGTTTTGACAAGATAGACTTACAGTTGTCCACTGGTGGGTGTATTAAATGCACCGCTAAGGGTCGTTAACTTCAAGAGCTATACACATGAAGTTATAGCATACATATAGTCGTCGAGAGCGTTAGTGTGGAGGAATTCAATGTGAATTGAAAATTTAAAAATGTAAACAGAGAGAGAGACGTCTATTTTTAACAGGTCAGTTCTAACACAAATTCTTATACGTTTTTGTCCAAAGTAGGCCTACAAGGTCTAAATTGCAGCGAAGACCGAAAACGTCAATTTCTCAGTGACAACATTCTTGATATCACAGTAGAAAACCTCCGAAATCTTCGACATTTTCTGTGTTGTGCTATTTAAATCTGCTTTCTCGTGCAATACATGTAGGCTCTACAGGTGAGATTACAGGAAAGTGCAATTTTAGGTCTAGACAGCCTTGGGAATGGACCGACGTTTGACTCCAACCAGCCTCACTTCTTTTTAAAGACAATTCATCAACTCGTTTCCGTTTCATATGTATTCATTGTTAATGCAGTCATACTTTCCTATTTAGGTTCATTACGGATTAACAAGCAGAAGCGTAGATAAAAATAAATAGAAGCGATTTTATAGACTTAGCGGCTTTCTTATAAAGCAAATACAAAGGGTCATCTGAATGACTTCGTGATTGTTTCGAATGAAAATCTATCGATTAATTAACATTGATTGGTACCTAATCTTGGAGATAAATTTCCCATTTTCAGCAGTTGTATACTTAAAGTTCGTATAAAACGATGCATATGAATCAGTGCATTCGAAGGAGGTTTTTTTCAATTTAAAAAAGTTCGTCGCACATTTGACGTGTTCTTCGTTTACTCAGTTCACCGCTAAATTTAATTTTGCACAAGGCCGTTCAGTTCATCGTTTAATTCACTAAAAAAGCCACTGCTTTTCCGCTCACTGTGCTGAGTAAAGTACCTGTCAATTTTTGCACCAATAAGGTGCTTGCGACTATCGGTCTCATGAAGTGTCTATCAAATTGTCCATTAAAAGGGCATCGCTGCAACTTTAATTAGAGAGTTGTGTCGATGTTGAGAGATGTGAACTAGGCCTGCTGATGATTCCTCATATTGGATGCAATGGCATCTCTTCCGGTCTGTTCCCATTTTTTCAACTGAGAATGCAACTTACTATCTAATTATTCTTTTTACATTGTCTATTAAGAAGTCAATGCTTCACGCGACTAATGAAAACTCTTTTGCTATACTGCATTCATTATTTCAAAGTAATTTTTTCTGTTTTATGTATTTTTGATGTTTATGCTTATATTTGTAGAAATGCCACTACGAAATAGACGTACATGTAGTGGACTACTTATCTCAGCGATGTTATATTTAAGTATATGAATCCATAATCAATATCAACTGCTCTCCCATTGTCACTATTCAATCCAGCGAAGAGACAATGAAATGAGTGAACGAAATATATGCTCAGACCAAAGATGGGTTTACTCAAAACTCATGTCTAAATCATTTTCTTGCTTTGTCAGCTGACAACCTATTGAATCGAAGTTAAATTGACCTCGAAGGTGATTAAGTGCAGGATAAGGTTCTTCGTCAGTTTGAAAATGAAATGCAAGAGTTGTCCTCACTTAACTTGTAAACACTAAGACCTCTTCTAGACTTTTCACAGCTGCATAAGACATGTCAACTTTGGACATTTTTGTAAGAAGGCAATTTTTTCTGATTTTTCATAAGAATTTTAATGCGGTTATATTCTAGAAGTTTTACTTTCTCTCGTGTGTGTTACGTGTCATAAGATTGCGATCAAGATTTCATATATAAATATTCACTTTTTTCAATTAAAGTTAGTGACTTTGTGACTTCATAAGAAAGTCTGTGTCACCATATCAATAAAAAACGCAATTTAATTCAATTGAGTCTAAATTTGAAAATACGTCAACGAACCAATAAAATCTGTCGCAGAAATTTGCATTTACTTGAGCAGGCGCAATAATATTCATGCAGCAAAATCCTTGTTTAACACACACTGCATCTTCATTCTCGAAAATTTCTGCTGCCAAAATACATGAACTCCCTCAGAATGAAATCGTTTGTGATCTTGATGTCAAAACTTGAGAACGATCGCGATGGTTTTTCAATGTGATCAGCTGTTGTGACGAGTCAATTACGTTTATGTTGGTTACTTCATTAATTGCTTTTTCTTTCTGTTACTTGCTACGAAGCTAAATGAATTTGTAAATTTCCTTATGTGTATGCCTGTTCCCCACGATTACTAATACTGGGGATTCTTGTAATAGGCGATTTATTATTATTATTATTCTTTGGCGCAGACAGGATTTTCGGAAGGTTTAAAGGCCGGTTCTCATATGAAATTTCATATTTGCTCAACTTCCGCAATGCGTTACGTTAGGACTGTATTTGGCTACCGGCATATGCAAAATGCAGCAATACAGTGTACTAATGTTTATGTAAATTTGATATGGATTGAGCTGATGACAGAAATATAACAGCAGATGACAACAGCTGATAACATTAACTTATTAACACTCATTATAGCACTAAGTATGACTCTAACTACTGCATTTCACCAAAGAATTAGTATCTGCTGTATTATGCATTATGTTATGCATATTGAAAGTATAATAGTTAAATCATATTATTTATCATTAATATACCCTTGAAAACCACATAGATCATATCTTAGTATTTGATTTAAGCATCCATGCTGTTTGTCCAGTTTATCCTTGTGGTAAATTACATTGGTTTTTGAAGCGCCGATGGACAAATAATTGAAGCTTTAACCTTATTATTATGCCCTCGGTTTTTTAATCTCACGCAAGAGCGAATAATTGTTTAAAGGTCTCTTTCACTGACTTTCCCGAACTTTGTGTTGGCTTTCTCTGAGTGGTAGCTATTTTTGTAGACTCATTATTTTAGCCATATGAAAAAAAAATTGACGACCACATTTTGTCGACATTTCGGGATTTTCGCCTCTATTGATAAGAATTTTGAGCTTTAAGTTCAACTTCTGTAGTTTGTCCGTTCAGGAAATATGATCGAGTAATTATGTTGATTGATACTCAGATACTTTTTACCTCGTTGTGATGACTTATATTTCGCATGTCCTATACATAATAAAACTTATAAAAACTTATAGACTTATAAAAACGATTTTTTAAAAAAATATTTTTTGAATTTAAAATGTTTTTATAGTAACAAGAACCGCTTAAAATGCAAAACCGACAGCATCACTAGACAGGGCATGTTTTAAACAGGTTATACTGTTATTCTCATGTAATTCAGTCAGCTATTTTAGATACAATAACGATTTTTTTAAAAAATGATTGTCTGAATTTTGAAATGCTATTTAAGATCAGGTTGGAATAAAAAACTGATGCCACCATCGGACAGAGCATGCCCAAAATACTTGAGTATAATTATGTTATGCCATACAAGTTGATGGTTTAGAAGGTCTTTGGGGGAATAATGCCCCCTAATACTTCACCGACAAGGAAAAGCCTGACGCAGATAGGGCTAAACATACCGATACTTTACTTCGTCCTTTTTCAAATTGTACTTTAGTTCGCGTTGGCCGACAGTACAAAATACATGAAATACAATTTCACCATTTTGATATTTTCGGTGGTAAAATCAGTCTGTTGAGTATGCTTATTCTCATGCGTGTTCGCCATTTTTCAGTTCAATATAAATTGTTCTAGGGATGCTACAGTTGCGGTTTTTCCCGCGCAATAGTTGCACAGTCGCATAATTCACAACGAGGAGTTAAAGTCCCAGCAACGTTTTGGCTTTGATTTCCCCCGATCACGACAAAAGTCGTGACAGATCTCATGAGTTCACTCTGACAGAAACCTCTGTTCAGTCGAAGATGTCGAATGGAGGCCAGTAGCATTCCGCTTAAGCACTGCACAACATTGCTCTATCGGGTCTAAATCTAACGAGTGTCCAAGTGCTCCGTGCGATATGGACATATGAACATGACCTCAGCCTTGCTTGAAGGTCTTACTTTGATGAGCAATAATTGCACGAGCAAGACGTTCTATAGATTTGTAGCACTGATTACAATAGTCCGGCAGCCAGAATGAGTTTCTGCAGAGAACAAGGCCGAAAACGAGACTTTCACTGAATAATGTGCACCACAGAATTAGATTATTTAAGAGTGTCACTTTGCTAGAAGGGCAAACTGATTCAAAACGATGGCACATGTGGGAACTTACTAAGTGGGCAAAAGGAAATTTTCAATGCCCTACAGAGATAGGAAAAAAGTCGTGCGTCGCTTGCGGATTGCTGTGAATTCCTTCAAAATGTTCCAATCGTCACGATTCCTTCAGATTCGAAGAATTCAGATCATTGCGCTAAAGTTTTCTCGATAATGTTGGGCCCACCGACCATTATTAAAAAGCTAGCAGTCGTTAACGTTCACAAACTTCTCTGTAGAACTTGACATCATCTGTGTCTCTTTGCTGTGTGACCGGTTGATGACGGTCACTGAGGCTTTGCACAATTTGGCGTGTTTAATGTTGAAGTGGCTGCTTATTGTTCGATTGCTATGGTATCATGTTATCAGATTGTGCCATTTCATGCTCCAATGCTTCCTTTATAGTCAAGCAGAAGAAGTGACGACCGGTATATTCTATCTGTACACCTTGTGCTTATTAATACGTAAAAGCCTAAAAAATTGATCACTGACCACTAAGGTCAATCCCCAAAAAGCTGGATTATTCTATCTATGTATTGCTCTATTTATACTTTCCATGTCATTATAAAATGCTGTATTAGTGATGGGTGACATATTTGAAATATTTGCATATTTAAAAATCGGATTATTGATTCTCCGATCGCTATCTTAAAAGTGAAATTCGATGATGCTGCTCAAATGCGATGAAGATCCGATTGCGAATATGCGAACGGCCAATTCGAGTACCATTTCTAGCGATTCGATTATCCGACTCTATTAGGACCATCATTTAAAATGTAATTCCATTCTAATTCATTAATTGGGAATATTCATTGATGCCTAATCACGAAAATGTAAGTGTTTACATCCATTATTTTATTAAGCCTAATAAAAATATGCCATTAGATAAAATCTTTTCACCATTAGCCCTACAAAGAGGACCGGGAATAACGGAGAGAAATCATTAATCCAAATTTGCTATATAAAAAAAGCACACCGGAAATAGTGATCTGAGATTATATTTCATTAGAAAATTCTATTTTTGTGCTTCTTAAGGAAGAAATCAAATAACATCATCTGAATAAGCATGTGTGTATTTAAAATAGACTCATGTTTGCTGATCTGCTGCTTCTCTTGAATAAAAGAGTTCCTCCTTTATGACTCGGGCAATTTGCTTATGACTTAAAAATCAAAAAAATATGACCTGACAAAGCTATAAATTAAACCAAATATGATCTGTTTGGCAAGATTAAAAAAGTCTTAAAATATAGCAAAAATTATGTTTCCATTTTCAGACAAAGAGCTAAAGCGCTAAATATAAGACAAATAAAATGATTTTTTCAATTTTTTACCATCCATTTGCAGTTTGTTGTACAAGACAGTAATGTACATGTAATTTGCTTCATTTGATGTAGTCTTTGAAAAAGTCTATCTTTGCATAGTATCTTCTTCAAAATGGAGAGGAACGCTCTACTGGAGCAACGGTTGGCTGACAAGGAAAGACAGATGACAGACGAGCCAATCCTGGCGCCCCCGGTAGCATTCATACCTGCAGGCAATACATGCATTGGAACTGTCCTCAGACTGCATCACGCTGCTGAGAAGACCAATATTGCGTCATTCTGCAGGCATCGGTCATTTCTATATCTACTTCCTGGCAACTCTAATAGTCTAAAACTACAGCAAAGTGACCAAAATATGACTAAATATAATGAGACACAGAAAATATGACAATATTACCTTACTCTAGAAACATGACATGTCATAAGAAATTGCCTTATTTATGACTAAGCGAAATGTACAAAACGTACTTTAGGGTACGCACCTCACTAAAAATGTTCAATTCGATCTATCCAATAGTGTCCTCACTTCGCAAAGGCTCCATTTTCTGCAATGCTGGCTTAGAGTTCTGGCACCATCTTATTGCAATTTATACACTACATGCCAATATCAGTTCACAATGAAACTCATGTTAATTGCAAAGAGAAGTTAGCGAACTTATTTGTCAGCATCTTCTTACCGGCACATCAAATTTGGATCAATAGAAGTGATGGTGCACATTAATTGCGTAAAAATGGCAAACAGTGTATTAAATGTGTTTTTTATTGTTATACTGAATAAAAAAGAAATTAACATGCTTTACGTGGGGAAGTTTTCTCCTCTAGCATTCGACTTTGTCAGCGTCAGTAGTTGTAGGTGATACTTCCCTGAAGTAGGAGTACTTTAAATAAAATATTGTCTGAAACATTGCTTGTGGGAGTGTGAAATCACATCCTGTAGGTGGACAGATGTTTATCCAGAGGCGTGCATTGCGTTCCATAATATTTATCATGAACTAAGGACAATACAATTTTGCATGTATGTATGCACTTAAATAAAATCATGATGTGCTAAGATGCTGCAAAAAGGACGCGTAATTGAATTAAACTCAAATTATCGGTCGCAGAAATATTTTGATGTTGATTGATAATGGCTATAGTTCAACACACTGGCAAGAATTTGTTCTTCGAATTCAAGATCCAGATTATTTAGGTGTGTGAGTTTGTTGAGAGTTCAGCAATTAATACAGCAAATGCTCGAGAATTGCACCAAGGAGTAAGGACATTTTAAGTGGGCAAAACAGTTTGAAAACCTTGAAATGTTGGAAACAGACGCCCTTTCATCGTTTGCGGATCGCAGTGAGTTCCTTCAAAATGCCACGATCCCTCCAGATTCAAACAATCGAGATCATTGTACGAAAGCTATGTTCAAAAAGCGACCTTGTATGTTTAATGGCTTAGAAGATAGCAGGCGAAGTGAAAAGCTTCAAAAGCTTCGTTTCAAGTTTCATAATGCAGCTATATCTCATTATATGTTTGCTAAGCCGTCATTACAGCTCGGCTTCCCTGAAAGTGACCTAAGAGTAAAATTCAATGTTTTCGTTATTTGAATTTTGCTATCTATTCGATGAACACAGACATCGGACTTAAAGACCTCAACCATAAAATTTCAGTGTGTCGAGCATGGACGAAAAGTCTACTGATTTTCTTGTATATCACCGTGTAGTGCATTATTGGATATACTTGGAAAGGAACGTCTGACTGCAGTGGTGGCGCCAGGGTCCTAGAGCTGGGGGGTCCATGGAAGCGTTGTGCCGACGGTTTTAACCGAGGTGCCGGCAGGCTATACCGGCTAATTATAGTAATCTATGAACAGCTATGTCTACTTGTGGGCTATACATGCACATGTCAATTGTGTAAAAGCTATTAGCTATTCACCATAAAAGCTAAGCCACCGAAAAGCTATGTCAATCGATTTAATGTTAATGAATGCATGCAACTCAAATAATCAGAGCCTATGTAGGAACTTTATGCATTTGTTTTCCAAATTTAATTTGAGAAAAAGGTATATAGAGAAAATATTAGAATTTTTTCATGTACAAATGGTGAGGACAAGGAACTGCTGCATGCATATGTCATAAAACTTCGAAAGACATGGGATGTACATGTACTTTTCCTAACGTGTTAGGACACGATTTTCAAGAAACAATATCATTTATGTACAAAAGCAAATGGATAGAGCTTGTAAGTTATAACTTCGTTTAAATCAGTATTGGGCCTACATTTACAAAAGATACGAGCAAAAACTGAAATGAGATAGGTCTACAAAAGTAATTGCTTTTCGTGATGCTACATGTATTTTATACATAAACAGAGAAAATAGCACTAAGGACAATGATCAACGACGTCCTTTTTTCTTGATAGTAATCGCATCATACTTTTTACTTCAATATCAAGATCGTCTTGTTGAGCATTGTAAATTTCTCCGAAGGGTCGGATGATATCCTACTTTAAAAAATCTTTGCTTCCAGGGGTCAGTGCCGATATACCTTTCATGATAACCTTATTTTCCTCGTTAAATCATCGGTTCAACTCGTTCATGCAAAGATCAATTATCGGATGAAATACTTGTGTGCGGAAATCAATAATGGAAGAGGATCGCAGTGAAGACATAACTACACTGTCTTTTAAGCATTTCGATTGTTTTCTAATTCTTTTTCTTGTGCTTGTTTTTTTCAAGACCACAAGCATCACAAAGCCCATCTGCTTGATTTACTTCATAACTCCTTGGCCTGACTAGGTTGAACCAGGAGAAAGTTTAACCTTATTATCTAGACTCTTACAAATTGAATTAGAAATATTTCGATTATATAAAAAGTGAAATTTAGATATAGGCATAGTAAATGTGCATTTATGTCCAATTGCAAGCAAATTATGTATACTGCATTATTATGACTATCACTTGGGAACTACAACCTTGCGCTTAACTACAAAGCATTTTGTATGACTGACCATTTGACTGCATGGGATGCAGACTATTTGGCTACACAGATGCTACGGTTATTTGACTACCCATAGCCTACTGTATGTTACACTGCATGTATATCTGAATGTATGTGACTTCTGTATTTCGCAATAGTAAAAGGGATTTTCAGTCAAAAAGATACAAATTTTTCTTGAGTACTTTCAAAGTATATTTGTAATTATTAAAGCCTATCTTAACTACTTCCAAGATGAGACTTGCCAAGATCTCATGTTTGAAGCTGCTGTCGAATCGATTGCAATTTTAAACTTCCGTCTCCACTCTCAGGCCGGTCCCTCTCAGATTGTCTTAATTTCTATTAAAACATACTGTAAGTGGTGGCCAGCCGTCACTGGGGTGTCCCTACTTCTCATGGCCAAGTCAGTGGTACATCTATGCCTTCATTTTTTCCTTCGACTGCTTCACTCAGCGGAAAAGTTCCACATTCTCGCCAAAGTCAGCCATCTGGGATGATGTCCCAGCAGCGAGGGCCGACACGTCAAAGTTAGTCGGAACTGCTTCCAGAAACGACGCAGCGACCTGCCTGCAGGCAATAGAGCCGCTGAGGAGGTTACTCCATACCACTGACTTTGAAAGTAAGGCATCAATTCATAATTTGCCATTCTGTGTAGCAGACCGACTTACCGTTTGAACTACTCGACAACGCGAACAACAGGCGTTCTAGTGACTGTTGAATCAGTCGTGCGACTTCAGAAATGGTGCAGATGTGGCGTTTCGTTTTCCTTTAAACATCCAAATGAAAGCAGATCACATGACTGTAGCATATTTGGACCATCTCATTGGTAAAATAGCAAGATCATCGCACGATATGGTCTACGCACGCTCGCGCAAAATTTGATCGATCACACCACTACCGAAATCTGAATTAGCTCCTTGTCTCTCAAGATAGACGATCTGTTGATTGATTGTATTAGCAGGTGGAAATCTCTAGTAGAAAATCGCTTATCTATTATCCTATTTCATCCTCATCATTCAAAAAATCCACTGAGAAATCAGTTATAATGCTACATGTTAATAGGTAGCAAATCTATTAGATAAAATACGCTCGTATATTCTGAACACGGCAAAATCATCAAAAATGGCAATTGCTCCTTCATATTGTCATCTGTTCTAATTATTAGATCTATAATAAGATCTCAGAAACGTGATACCGAACCTTAACGAGACGATAACAAACTTTTATCTTGTGTTTAATGATCTATTATAGTTGTACACGTGTCAACAATTATCAAATAACCAAAAACTCGACACAGAGAAAATCTCTTCCCTATACAATCTTGCTACCGCTCAACAGGATAAAGAGATAACGTTGTAAACAAAAATGCTTGTAGTAAATGTTGCTGACTTGGCTAGCAATCCAAGTCAATATCTAATGCAACGATTCGTAACTGTACTCTCTATTATTGTAATGCAAAATATAGGTGCTGGAGGCCGACTGCCGACAAAATTTAATCTGGGTGCCGACAGTGGCCCTGCCGACGGGGGGTCCACCCCTGTCTGTGCATTTATGGTGGGTAAACTCCGGGGGCTTAATATGTAGGACCCCACAACTAGACTAGATTAGACCAAAAAGGTTGCCGATTGAAACCTATGCCAAATAATTCCCAATACTTCCCTCAATGCTCAATGACCCATGAGTTGGTATGGTTTAGTGGTGAGTAGACCTTGACAGATGCTCTCGAATAATCTGAATGTACGTGTGCTGAAATGCCACTAATAACACCAGGTAATGTACTAGTAATGAATGTTAAATCATCCGCTCAAACTTTGACTGTGAAGAAACATGCTTGCCAATTTTTACGCAATCTTCTCACTCAAGAACAGCGAAAAAAACAGTAGGATTTGCCGAAATCTCAAAGAAATTAGTTCAAAACAGTCAATTCAATCCGATGAATCAGTTACTCCTGTTTTGTAATAGACTAATATATCTGTAGAGTAGAATTAACTGTATTATTCACTAAATCCATTACACATACTAGACTACCTTCAATGTGCATGACAAATTTAATTGACCTTTTTGATTTGGAAAACAATTAGTTTCGAATTTCAAAAAATCGGATATAAATATGTGTTCTTGTAGCATTTGTACAAACATTGGCCCGAGATATAACTGCAAAAGTAAATAAATATATGTCATCTATGAATTTTCCTGCAAGATATGTGACCAGAATTACATAGGTCAAACTTGTCGACCATTTCAAGTTCGCTACAGAGAACACGAGCAAAGTTTACGGAATGAAGACAAGAAAAGTGCACTAAGTGAACATGCGATGACAGCCCACAGGGATAAAGTGATGACCATTAACAATTTCGACTACAAAATTATCGATAGACAGCAAACAGCGATTACTACTAGGGTGGCTGAATCTCGCTTAATTGCGACGAACATGCCAAAAATAAACAGAAGACATAAGCTGAACAGATGAGCTGAAATTTGTATATAAACCCATTTGTACAGCATCAGTTTGTCACCCTTGACACAGTCTGTGTAGACGAAACGCGTCGGGTAATTTATTTTAAAATACAAAGAAGTCGTAAAACTGGAGAGAATTTTTTCTTTACATTCATTATGACTGACCTCCCGTGCAGACAACTCTACCAGTGCAAGACTAAGCATGTTAATTTTAAGACTATAGAAATTGTGCATGTCATAGTCGTCAAATTCGATAATTATTTTAAGTTGGAATGCATAAAAAGCAGAAACTGCATTGAAATAGTATTATTCGATCAATAGATAGGAAATGTGACATCAAATATTCTTGCAATTGGGTTGCTCATGATATAGACTTAATCTCCAGAAAATCACCAATTGCGTTAAAAATTTCAAGCTTTCGGGGCTATCAGCGATGCAGACCTTAATTATGCAAGTTCAGATAGCCGACGAAAGCTTGCATTTTGCAATACATTTTTTAATACAAGATTTTCCATTAAGTCTTTATCAGGAAATATGGCTTATGATGACCTAATTGCAGAGGAAGCACGGAATTCTGATGTAGAAAATGTTAGAGAATCAGAACAGAACCTTCGATCTCTGAATATACTTCAACTGACATCTACAACTCCACATATACATCGTTTCGTAAGATGAGAGAAATCCTTGTTTGACGATTTTCTGTATTTTTCCGACTCGTGTGAGACCTTTCAGCCATTTCAGGCGACCATCGTCAGACCTGTGCAGTTGATGTATGGCTTTACTGGACAAGATACGGAGTCAAGGGAAGTATTAAATAGAAAAGTACAATGCATCTGACTGATGCCGTATACAATGTCACCGGAGGTGTGTCAAACCATGGGAGCATGCGGTTTTGGGCTTGGGTATCTCCTCATTGAAACGATCGAAATTCATTCTACAAAGGTTAATAGACAAGGCATTTATTATGATGCTGTAAAAGAATTAAAAAATCAGTTCGCTTATACACCAAAAAGGAGGATCACGACTCTCCAGGTGTATTTTATCGACAACCAAATCTTGCAACTGCGTCCAGCAAAATACATGACCAGAATGTGGATCAATGGTTCACAGCCCAAACCCGTTGATGGGTTGATCCCTATTTTCTAAGGATGGAAATTTGGTGATGTCTTTTTATGAGCGAAATGGTACGATAGACCATCAATACCTAGCCATCCTTTCAAGTGGTCGGTTGATGCAAATGACTGTGATTCTGACGAACCCGAAAACTCATCAACCTCCAGAGATACTGCATAGTCATCTCATGAAATCATGTTGACTTTTCAATGACTTTTCGAATCAATTGACCTCTTAATGTTTATGTGGAGGCAATAGGCCGTTGCAGTGTCTATCCGTGATCATTCAGCACTGCGGGAAGTACTGCAGAATAATGTGTAAATGGCTTTTATCTGCAACCTTTTGGTCTACACTATACAGCAGGGTCTCCCAAGGTCAGGACCGCTTGGCGTCATTCGAGAGCGTCTGTCAAGGTCAGCCACCAACTAGAGCGTCTGTCATGGGTGACTTAGTATTTAGGGAAGGATGGGGAATAATTTGGCGTAAGCTTCAGTCGGCAATCTATCTGGCCCAACTTGTCCTAGGTGTTAGGTGTTACAGCCCCCTCCGATGCTTAACCACCACAAATGCGCAGCCAGACGGTCAGTTCTAAGTATATCCAATAATGCACAAGGAAACTGATAACCTTTTCGTCTATGTTCGATGCCGTGGTGCATGGTCTGTGTCCCTTGGGCACACGTTGACATCAAGATAGTGACAATCATGCACAAAAATAAATAATAATTTTACTTCATAGAGCAGGTATAGTTAATTAAAAGCCGGAGTCTATCATCTGATAGGACTCTGACTCCGGTCAAAGTGATCGGACAAATGCACTCCGACTCCGGTCAAAATACAGCAGTGGGGGACTCCGACTCCGGTCAAAATGATAAGACTTCGGGACTGCAGCCTGTTGTTCAGTTTCAGCTTGTTCAGATTGTTCAGTCCTTCAGACGGTACATTTTTTACCTATTTTGATCCATTTTGAGTCAAACTGGCAAGCCCTTGTAAGATGAAGCGCCGTGTGAAACGCCGCTGATTTATATACATATTCCGATTGTAATTTAAGAACGAATATACTGTACGTCTCTGTCTCTCTTGTTTTTGCTTAAATTGTTTAAGTCTGAGGAAATCATTCTATGATAAGCTTATAATAACTATAATCCGCATACAAAAATTGCGACATACTCTCGCATGCTCATTGTGGATTAGCCATTTTAGAAAACCCATGATTGCAACATCAGAAGAATTCTTTAAATTAAAAAATTAAACCTTATATATCCTACAGCGCAATTTGTCACACATGCTTCTGAACGAATATGAGATGCAAATAAAATAATAGCTTCGCATTCGCATCATAATTGCTCATAAATTTCCGAATGCTGTGGATACTCGATGAAACAAATTCACTCTAGTCGAAGAGGCTTCATGTACATTTTAATCATCATATCTGGAGAACAAGACGACTACGGTTGAGTCAAGGACAGCCACATTGTGTGGTTTCATAATTCAGTGACGATCTCTCTCTCTCTCTCTCTCTCTCTCTGATGTGCCTGGCTAATTTCATGACGAGCAAATGTGACATCTAGCAAATGATCACATGCCACATCGGCTTGCATAAGTGTGCGCTAATTCACAGTCATAAGAACTGTGGCTTGAACTTTGCCTTTTATTGATTGATGACATTATAGCACTGCTTGCATCGTCAATATTATACTTTCTTCTCCTCGATAGATATTACATTAGATGCGTTGTTCGTTCATCTCAAACTTCTTCATCAAAAACAATCCTTAAAATAAAGACAGACATTGAATTCTAAAAAGTAAATGTTGATTTTTTGTTAAATGAGTTTCATTTATTCCCATGTTTGGCGCTTCATGATAATCGACAAGAGACCTCCTAGGGAGAATTTGTGAGTCTTTCAAAAAGGTTGCGTCATTTACTTATAAAGACAACGCCTATTTACGTAAATCAGTAATCTGCAGCATGAGACAACGCCCAGTTATGTTCGCCTTTGAAGAGCAATGTGGTATAAGATGAAGCACGTAACTTTTTATTAAAGAATATCAGTTGCACACAATACTACAAATTGTGAATCATCTGATAGACTATACATGTAGCTTTGGTGAATAATATAATTTTTCAAGCGGCATCACCTAAGCAACTGTAAATATGTCGGAACGCCACTTAACTGACACTTTAGTGCGTGCAATGTTATACACAGTTGACCATAAAGCCTTGCCGCATATTTTCTAACCCTTTTCTTTCCTGAATTTAGAAACACTTCCTGTTCGAATACAGTAACGAAATCTTGATTGCCTTTTACTTCATATTTCCATGCATTTATGTAAACATGCTTCATTATTAGCACTGTACACTCCACTTGTTGATCAATCCCATCAAGAGCAACCACACGGTTCCAGACTTCTCAACTTCCGTGCAAGAGCGCCCAGGAACAGGGTTTTTACTCATTGATAAACACTATTCCCTCGCAACAGCGATCGAAAGCGACCAAGGACCTAGGACGTAGTAAGGCGAGGCAACGTTTCCCTGGTTTCTGATTTTAACATAATAGCAGTTAGAATAGCAGTAACATCGATTTGAATTAGCAATATTTGGCATGAAATATACGAATGCAAAAATAATTGAATCAGCTATCCATATTCAAAATGAAACTCAGGCAATGCATTTTCTAACAAGCAGCAATTAAGAATTTTTTAATTTTTCATCAAAATTGTCTCATAGGAACATCAAAAATTTAATCTAAGAAAAGTACTTTTTGAAAATCGAGATCTTACAAATTGAGCAAAATTAAGCATCTAAATCAGCTCAAATTACCTATAGTCCATTTGCAAAGTACAAATGAAGGAATTGATATCCTGTCCATTCATCCAAGAATTAAACTATGAAAGTTTTATGTAAGCAACAACAACATAGCAACTCACAATAGTTTAATCAGTAATACTATCGACTTCATGTCACCAATAGTGGATACCCCAAGTCACAAAATGAACAGATTATCATACCTCGTTATATAGTATTTGGTGCATTGATTGGATGCAGCTCACAGAATTGAATTGTTCTGTTTGGGTTGTTTGGCCTAGCGATGAGATTTTGATACTGATGGTCACGCATAGAACTAGCCAAGGAAGGTCAATTTTCTATTGAGAATAATGCAAATTGAAGCCTGAAATCTTACGAACTAGATCATTGACACCGCATTGAACGTTCACAGTCAGTAAATTTCGATCGTGTGGAGTCGAACGATGGGAATAATATTTCATTTGATGAATTTATCACGGAGAAACATTGAGTCAAAGACAAGTACTGTTCACTTGGCAGCTGTTCAGACATCAATCTGAAAACTATAGCTCGTGTGTTCCCTTATACGACTTTCTTCACGCAGTGCGCGCGCTTGGCCAATCACATAAGCCCAAGGGTGACATATCTCTCCACCTCTCTCTGGAGAGATTGCTGAGATAGAAACGCGTCACCTCTAGAGCAACCACAACAGCCAAATCCATCTCTGTGATGCAGCTACTATAACTTTTATCCACGATATATAACTAAGACAGCAGCAGACAAAGCATATGTAATTCATATGTACAGAATGAATTTTTTTTAAAAATCTATATTTGAGTTGTATTCAGCCCCGCTTAACTATCCCAACATTGTCTTTAGACGCTTTCATGCAGTATCTGATCAAAATGCGTCATCAATTTCCAACAGATGCTCAAATTATTACATTTTTGATAAATAGCAGAATTCAAATTTTGAATTGCTATTTTAAATAACAAGATGGCCGAGTTTTCTAAAATTGATGCCACCATTGGAACGTCCATACGCCAATTGGGCTGTATCGTAATTTTGGGAACGAGTGAATCAAGGAAGTATTAAAATCAAAATGCACTAAGTTTTCGGAGCTCAGATTTGTCTGGGTCTAAGCTACACGCTCACGATCGGGTTGCCGAAAGCACATTCAAGTGCAGTGAGGAAAACGTGGTACAGATTGTTTCATAAAAAATGGATCACCCTTAAATATCACCTTAACTTCAACTTTGTCTAACTCCGCCAAACTTGAACGAATTTCTCTGAAATTTGGAAGATAAGTCAGTTGTGCTTACTAATATCATTGTATCAAGCATGAATATTGAGTTGTTTTCCTGTTATAGATAGAAAAGTAGTAGATAATTTGATCTTCATTTAGCAATGTTACACCAAATCATACCTCACTCTTATAAAATTACATTTGTTTCCTTTGTTATGTAATATGTTGTTCTACAAGCCAAAAGCTATCAAGCAAAACAAAAATAAAGAAAATCGGTCAATCAGAGCCAGTATAGCACCATTATTCATCAACAATAATGTAACTGCTACATGTGATTAACTGGACTTCATGTTCCATAGCTTCTTGACTTCGTTGCGATGGTGTTGGCAGCACTCCTGATTGCTTTCAGCTAGAAATCTATCTCTTACCGGTTGAAAACAATACAAAGCACAAATGAACAATAACGAGATCGCATTCACAAAAGGCAAAGTGTCAGCCTTGCTAGAACTAGGGTTTTCTTTGCGAGCTACAATCAAGCGACTAAATGTCCCTTACACAGATGTGCATCGATGGCATAATGATGATTTTCGACTCTGTCGTAAAGAGGGCTCTGGCCGTCCACGCAAAACATCCAAACGTAGAGACCGCCTAATTTTGAGATTTGTTAAAGTTGATCCAAGTCTCTCTCTCGTTAACTGAGCTGGCTGCACTAGTCTCGTCTATTTCTAAGTCCACTATTCGTAGAAGACTTATTGAGTCGAATTTCAAGAGCTGTAAGAGGCCCTCTCAGATCGAATTATCAGATCAGCATACAAAAAGACGTCTCAGATGGGCAATGAATCATTGTCACTGCTGAAATCAATGGGATCGGGTTGTCTGGTCTGATGAGACATCAGTCCGTCTGAAGGATAGTGATGGTCGATTGAGATAATGGATAAAATCTGATCAGGAAAGTCCGAGACATTTACATCGTCCCCGGGTACAAGGTGGTGCGACTCTACTGATTTGGGCTGGCATTTGGACCAAAGGCCGCTCTGAACTTCACATACAGCAAGGAACCATGAATTCTGAACGCTATGTGAATGTTTTACGAATGAACATTGGCCAAATGACAGATCAACTTGGTGATCCATCGACTTGGCTATTTATGGATGATAATGCTTCGTGTCACAGAAGTAGTAGAGTCAACTTATGCAAGTCTCAATTAGGGCTTAGGACATTATCTTGGCCAGCTCGTTCTCCTGATCTGAATCCCATAGAAAATGTATGGAGTATTCTAAAACGTAACGTTCGGCGTTCACTGCTACCTACAGATGGCGCATCACAACTTACGTCACTGTTAAAAAGAGAGTGGAGAAAGTTAGATCAGTCAAAAATCAACGATATCATCGAATCATTGCCTAGACGAATTGGTAATGTCATTGACAATAAGGGTAGGGCCACAAAATATTAGCTTCTTAAGCACCGTTACTGTATCATAGCTTATCAGATTATATAAGGACATTTAAATATATTAGGGACATGAAATAACATGAAAAATGCTTTCTGTATCATACTTATGTTTTATTTAGTCAAATTTTAGGATGATCCACTTTTTATGAAACGGACTGTAGTAACACACTAATGAAATCTTAATAGACATGAAATCATGCGCTTTACGAATCAAAATGTGTAGCAGCAACTTAAAACACGAGAACAAGACATTGATTTCACATATAATATTCTCAATGGAGAAGTTACAGAATAAGATTGTTAAATAAAGCGTCCATTGTACGGGAGGTGCATTGTAGCGTTTAAATAACAGTCGCTCCCTTTTTTCGGACAAATTTCTTTTATTGTTTTAAAAACATATGTACAAGGGCCCGACGCGTTCCGTCCTCCGACGTTATCAAGGGTACAAGGGCCCTTGTACATATGTTTTTAAAACAAGATTGCTAAGCATATAAGTATATAAGTTTGCTAGAAGTGCAAACTTATTCAAAACGATGGAACATGCAGGAACTTACTTCGTGGGCAAAAAGATAATTTCGCAATAAAGATAATTTTAAGAAGTTTTTTAGCAACGAACGTTTACTGACAAATCCCGGGAGTGCATTATATTCTTTAATTCAACATTTTTTTCTAGCATTCAAACCTTGCTTTTGTCATCTGGAAACATCATTTAAACATGAAAGATTTCATTGTCTTAGATGAAGTCCGAGCTTTGCATTTGATGATATCCACTTCACAATCATTAGGCTACATAGATTAATCTATAGTGCTGTGATAATTCTGTAGATTTCTGTAGAACTGACCGAGTTACTCTGCAAATCGTACATTTGCGCAGTCAAACAGAGCTTCACCAAACGTGCCCTTACTGAGGTAGGAAAATAGTTGTTCATCACTCAAGGATTGCTGTGAATTCCTTCAAAATGCTCTGATCGCCACGATTTCTTCAGATTCGAAGAATCCAGATAATTTTACATAAGTTTTGTCTATGAAATTGGTCCTACTATCATTATTGAAAGATATAGAAGTTGCACGAAAGGACATTCACAAATTTTTCTGGAGAATTTGACATCGTCTTGTCTCTTTGCTGTATGATCCAGCTGTTAACAGTCACGGAATCTTCGCATAATTTGGCGCGTTTATCGTTGAACAGACTGCTAGTTGTTCGATAGCTATGGTATTATTTCAGGAACTTGTGCCATTTCACTGCGATTGTATTTTGCCACATGTTGCGATGCTTCATTTCAAAGTATAATGCTGAAAGTGGATCATCCATATTTAAATTTGTGATATGGTGCTAATTTCTATGGCATTCTTAGATACATAGTTAATTCCTAGCTCATCACACGGTTGTGAAACAGGAATTGTAGTGGCAAAAAGGCAATTAAATTTTGGACATAACCTCCATCAATTAATTCTTTAACCCTTTGAGCCTTGACTAATTCCTAGGCCTGTTCCTCAGCTTTTTTCGTGTTTTTTCACGTTTCAGTTTGCCAGAATATTCCAATTTTACGGTCATAAACATGGTTATTTTAATTCCTGATCTTAATTTTCGACTGTCCAAGCTTACAGAAAAATGTAATTGCCGTTGAACTTGCGACCCAGTTTCAAGGTCACATGATACAATATGGCCTCAAAAATTGCATTCAATCCATTTTTCTGACGGATAATGTTTTGCAGAAGCCATGTAAATATTCGAGAACATGTGACTGGGGTAATTTTTGTTGAAAATGGTCTACTATTCTTAAATATGAAAGTTTTGAGGACGTACCATATGTTTCTTTTCTTTTGACAAGGCAGTTTTGGTGAAACATAATTTTAAAAAATCGTCATTCATCCCTCTATTATTACATTTGAAGTAAAAACAAGAAATATTTTCAAATAAATGAACTTCACTAAACTCAAGCATCTCGAAAAACTCCAGAGAACAAAAATCGCCGTCGCAGAGGATCAACAAAAAATCTATTCAGAGAAGTATAATTTTGTGTGGTATGCTTCAAAGCAAATTCTATCGAGGTGAAGTGTTGGATTTCCCGGACAGTTCTTGCACACTATGTTTTAAATCGTCTCAACCAGTTTTTCCCGTGTGGATTCTGAGGCCACGTGCATAACAAACTTTGCATGGTTTGGTTTGCCTTCTCAGTCCACTTGGGGCTATTGGAAGAAAGCCTCCATAGTGCCTGCCACTCAGACGATGAATAGTTAACTCACGCAACACGGGACGATTGCGCCTGGGACTTGAGGTCAAGTAGACAGCAATGATGTCATGAAGGAAGGACAAGAATCGCGAACTTCCTCCAACTTCAGCCTTGTATAGTGGTTTGTATGCCATGAAGTTATTGATCTACAATATCAACGCCTCCCATTTTCTTGCTGTAGCTGATGACGCACGATGGTTTTATGATATCGTTGTCATCGCGATCCTTTGTTCTGGTAGCCTCAATAGTTCCCGTGTGTTTGGTTGTCAACAAAAAAAACAACTTTAGGCTTACTTACCATTGGCCTTGTTCTTCGTGGCTCTGAATTTACAAGCGAGAACTTTCTTTCCTTTGTCGACAAAGAATACAGAGGGCCCCTGTTTAATGGCGCGCCAATTCCTGGGGGAAGAATTTCCGCTTTGGGAGAATCCGCTACCCGCTGTGTATTGCCCGTTTGTTAGGTGTCAGAATTTTTGTTCTTTCAAGAAAGTGTCTCTTTTCACGACAGAGAAATCGATTGGCTTTGAATTGCTGAGAAAGCGAATAAAAAACGCATGTAAGAACCTTGTATGAGATAACATACCGCATTGTATACGGTATACGGGCTCAAAAGTTTAATATAGTCCGGGAGCTAACACTAAGTTCCGCAGGGATCGATGTCCTATTTGAAACTTTTATAAAGCATTGTATATCTCTTGTCCACTATAAAAATTGAACGTCTGTCGGATAAGATCGCTTATTCTCTATAAAAAGCTTAGATTTATGAGCCCCATATATTTCTAAGGGAAGAATTGTGACATGTTGGTTGTAGCGAAATTTTATTGAGTTATTAACTGCAAACTAAAGACGAACAGATATGTTTTCATTATGTTTGTATGGAAAGCATCCACGGCACCTACAAGCATCTTTCTCTTTCACATGAGTGGCTTTATCCAGACTGCATTTTTGCATTTGCCTCTCATAGCAGCAAATTTGTAATCACTGTCACAGCTATCTCAACAATATCTGCCATTTTCTCTCCGGATAAGATGTCTGCATCTGCTTTTTCTTTTCGAATGATGAATCATATGAAAGAGCATGACCTGCACTATATGTTTTCTATACAGATCATATTGAAGAAGCATTGGAAACATAGGGTGTTTATTTAATACAGGCTGTTTATGAAAGACCAGCGGCGTAGGGTGCCGTTTTGAAAAAGGTATTCAAGGAAAACCTGAATATAGGGTGACCCACATAGCATTACTTCAAACTATTCATATGCAAACGTTTACATGCAAGACAAATAATTACACATAATGTAGCCTACCGGATACGGACATGTGCAAAACTTCGCCTTAAATCAGATTATGCTCCGCATACATTTTGTATTGATGTAGGTCCGCTATATGCATGGATAGTTGCACATATCAAAACACTATACACATCAACAAATTGGAAAACTTAAATGATAGCTTGCTTATGAAGAAGTTCATAATTGTAATCCAAACATTGAACACATGCAAACGTAGATCACGACAACGCTACTTCATTTTACAAAACTCATCAAAATCATAGAAATTTTATTTTGATGAGAGTTCTATAAGCATATTTTTTCAATTACTTTCGAATCACATGCCCCATCAATTTCTTGTATATGTTTTCAAGCACTCCAAACGATCTGAAATTTCACTCCATAAATTGTCAAAGTGAATCAACTGTAAGTTGCCCTATTCAAAGTCAAACACTATTCAAAGTCCTTGGTTGAATAGTGGATATGATAAAGCATCCTCAGCGTTTCTGCATTTGTCTCTGTATAACTGCATGTGATTCCATGATTACAAGAATGATGGCAAAAACAGATGCTGCCCAATTGCCCCGCATTCTCTATCCCGACATGTTATTCAGCCCATCAAGTTGAATAGTAGCCTCATGTTTATAGTATTGAGGCTGATAGTATAACCGACGTCGCGGTGCCGATAATTAAGGAGTCTTGTGATAACGCACCTAATATAAGTGTTATTGTCGCTAAATGTTAGGGGGGACGTCCAAGAAACAAGAAGTGGAATCAAAATTAACACTGATTGATATCGTTGATTGATATCAATAACTATTTTTGGAATCAAACCGAATTACTAAGCCGTAAAACAGTTTACCAATTATCATGAAAAATCGATGGAATCAATTCACAACTTTACACAGAGAATAAATAGGTATTCAGTGAATACTGTGAATACTATACACGCTACGCCACTGTGAAAGACAAATTATCTGTTCCGACAGACGCGCAGTTTAGTAGTAGTCAAGAGCTGTATAGAATGGGGGCAAAGAAGACCATCTGCAAATACAGTGGTCGACAAACAATTGCGCATTCTGAAACGATTGGTTTGTGAAGATTACATTTATCCTTTTCATCAAATGTTATTACAATTATCAAGACAAGTAGATAGTTGATCAATATTTACATGAAAAGACGTCAAAAAGCATAAATATGAAATAGCATGACAGAGATCATACGTCTGTACAAATTTTATAAAATATTAGATAATATGCGGCAAAATGTATTATATAGATATATAGAAGACATAAAAGACGTACTAGAACTTGGGTAATTGAAATATACAATATCCTAGTATATAAATAAAAAAGCTACAAAGTAAAAGTGCAGTATTTTGAGTTTCCATGTTATAAAATTTCAATAGGGATTTTATTATATACTGCAGGTACTGAAATTCTAAAAACTGAACTTTCATGACTACTTCCAGAGTTATCGCGTCTGTTGCAATAATAAGTTAACATTGTGATATAAATGTTTATATATAGAGGACATTTTACTAGAACTTTCATGTCTAGACAAATTCAGTTTGTTCTTATACTTGCGTAAGCATTACGAACATTTTCAACAGTTCCAAACTATTTGCGGTTACGTAGCTATAAAGCTTATATTACTATTGAATATCTGTCTTAAGCATTCTTAATATTAATGCAGTGTGCACTATTTGCGGCATTTCCTAGTCAAAATCTTAATGTCATCATTTATCATGTTCATTCGTTTTCCTTTCTCGAGGGTACGCTAGGATTTTTACACGAGTAGATTCTCATCACTTAATCTCTCTTAAACAATACAAAAATGAATTGAGAAACATGTGCATGCTCTATACATTCATCACTCAGTGGTTTTTCAAAATTTTCAATTAACAGATGTCTTCAGATGTATAAAATTTTTACAATCAATCCAGACGAATAATATTTTTAGTTATTACCTTAAAAGCGCTTTGAACGCTTAAGCATATATATTTTTTCGTATTGTATTTGCAATACTTTATTTTAAACAAATTTGTACCCTTACGAACAAGTGATTGACATGCATCATATCTCGGCTTTCTGTGTACAGGTTGCTTTACAGCATTGTCTCAATTTCAAGAAACTCAATCTTCACGATTGTATTATGCATCAACAATTAAAAGGAAAAAAAGTCTCGTGCAGTGTACCCTTTTAACTGGGCTTTGATTAGACATCGGCTAGGAATAATTTGTCTTTACTAATTATTATGAAAAGGAAAGAAGTTGTGCATGATAAGAATCGTCAATACAATTTTCATTTCACCTAGAATTTTCTGCTAAGACTCTCCGCGGTCAAATGATTTTCAGACGATTTTCAGACATATGAAAGCTTAGTATTCAGCGATGTTTTTGAATATTACAAGAAATAAAAACATTAAGTGGATGATATAAATGTACTAAGCATGAACCCATGTACAGGAAATCCTTTCAGAGGAAGGTTCACTTACGGAAAATCCATTCAGAGGAAGGCCTACATCCAGAAATTACATTCAGCGGAAAACTTTATTTTTGTGGAAACCCCACTTACCAGGAAACCACTCAGCCGAAAACTTACTTTTGTGGAAGCTCACTCAGCGGAAAGCTTACTTTAGTGGAGACCCGTTCAGCTGAAAGCCTAGCTACTGGTGATCACTCAGCGAAACGTCCACTTACCAGGCAATCACACAGCGGAAAGATCAGTTACTGGCAATCCACTCGTCTAGCAGTCTGCTTACCGGGCAATCCACCAACCTGAAACCCACTCAGCGGAACGTTTTGTTACATCAATAAATCTCAATGTGATCAGTAAATTGATGGAAATTCTGACACATTTAATGTGTTTTGTTTCATGAGGGTTAATGTTTTAATAAGCCATTATCACCGTTGAAAATCACAATTTGAATTTATGAGTAAAGGTCGTGTCGAAAAGATAGACAGAAAGAGCATGTATTTCAGTCACTCCTTAGATAGTCAGCAGAAGAAAAGATGAATCAGTTTTCTTCTTGCTTCTGATGACCTCGTAATTTGACAAAATGAATCCGAAGCCTATTCTCGAGGAAGGTAGAAGCATTATGGCACGATACTGTGTTCCATTCTCAGAGAAACAGAAACAAAATAATACGAAATTTACCATTTCATGAATGCTTCACGGAGCTTCTGTATATCCATTGGTGATCAGCGCATCTTAGAAACAAAAATGTGATTTGAGTGAGGCATCAGTGTGTGTAATGACTGTTATCTATTCACATGCAATGGACATCCTAGCTATGTGCCTCTCCTATTTTGCCATCTCAATTGGTTACTACCATAGAGTAAATATGTTAGGTAGAGTGGTAACTCCGCATTTATTAAATCCCCAATGTGTATACACTTTCGATTTTATTAAATGAACTCAAAGGAGATACAGTCGGAATTGTTTCTAAATGTGAGCTATGCGCATTTACGCAGTTTTGTAGAAATTACAACGGAATTGACTGATAATGATAGCATAAAACAGAAGGAAATGATATTGTTTACAGATAGTGTGTGTCTGACATCCTTGGAGAGGTACTGTTTGTTAAATTAGCAACTCGATGACCTGCGCTATTGCTTTACTGCTGAACCTCAAGAAAATCTTCTTAAGCGTGATCAGGCAACAGCTGCCACTGGAATGGCAAAATCACAGATTCAAAGACAATGATTTCAATTAACTTTGAAAGATGTAAATAGGTCCACATCAATATTCAGATTCAAGAAATGAGACATGAATTAATTGAATCATAAAATCAAGCCGATGAAAATTGAATTAAAAACCTATATTTCAGCCAAGAAAGCACGGATAATATCGCGACTTTTTCATGAAGACTTCCATTATAATACGTAGCATGAAATTCCTTTGATAATCAGCTTTTTTCCGCTTATTTGGGATGATTATTAGCAAATATTCATTCCTTTTGATATCCCACTTGCTTTATACTACTTACAACGGGGAGTCATCTCAGTAGTATTTAAATTGGCAAAATTTTGACTTTTTTAAAAGTGCTCAAATAATTTTTTGGACAGCAGGAACGCAATCTCCGCAAAAAACTGAATCTTTTCATATGAAAAATTTTCACTGTATACACATACTTTTTTGAGTCGACACTCTACCTATATATCCCTACTGTATGGTTACTACTTAAACTTTTAAAGGGGCTAGGCCCTACTGCCTCGCAAATGTCTATAACTTCAACAACCATTCTTTATTAAAGTGTCTTATATCTGAATTCTTCTTCTTCTTCAGCCGTTTTCAGTCCACTGCTGGATGAAGGCCTGTACACGATGTCGCCAACCTCGTCGGTCTTGTGCTTCTTGCATCCATGTTTTTTCTGCCACTTTACTTAGACTGTCTTCCTAACGCAGTCTCAGTCTTCCTCTTCTTTCGCCCTCCCTCGCATATCATTCTGTTACCGATTTTGTCCAACGCCTATCTTGTCTTCTTGCCACTTGTTCAGCTAAGCTCCATTTCAGTTTTGCTGCAGTCTCCAGGACGTCACTTACTCCTGTCTTTTGTCTAATCCATGTGTTCTTCTTTCTATCTCGTCTTGTAATCTTCAACATTACTCTCTCCATTGCTCTTTGGGTAACTTGAAGTTTACGAGTTTACGTATTTCTATGTTCCTTCGTTGTCCTCCACGCTTCGCATCCATATGTAGTACAAGGAGAATGCATTGATTGAAGGTTTGTCCCTTAAGGCACAGTGGCATGTCACTCTTGAATATATATTTTGCACGATCTCATCTGATTCCATTTCTCCTGCATCTTTTCCTATATCCTACATATTTTCCACATGTCCTACTGATTTCCTTAACGATGTTGCTGCTCATGTTTACTAAGTGAGTAAGGTAAATATATTTTTGAGCCTCTTCGATCTGCACGTTGTCGACACTCACCGGTTCCGAGATAACACTGTTGTTTTTCATGATTTTCGTTTTGTCTGCATTTATTCTTAGTCCTCTTTGTTTACTGGCAAGTGCTAACTCATTAATCATTCTTTGGAGATCTTCCATATTTTCTGAGAAAATAGCGATGTCGTCAGCAAATCGCAAATGATTAAAATTCATGCCATCAATATGTTATTATTAAATGTCATTATGATATGTGATAATATATTATGATTATGAAATGTATATCAAAAAGATAATTAAAAGATACATGTATATTATATTATATATTATATGTATAAAAAAGATATTATTAAATATCATTATCTGAATTCTCAGATCGGCAATTAATTATAATGAAAAGCACAGCTTCAAATGTTTTTCTTTCATTCGCCCATAGTCGTGCAGCAATTTATGAAGAATTAGAAACTCGGTTTTGAATTTTTGGATTCTTACAATTTTTCGAGAAAATTTAGCTTCAACTGAATTATGCTACGGGTCTCTGGTTTTCAGTTCAATTTATATAGCACAACAAGCGATTTCTTATTATCAAACACTATAACTTACACTCGATATAAATTGAGCGAGTGCATCGTATGCGTAGATTATGACGTAATTCACTATCAGACAATTTCAAATACAATTTCTATAATCATTTGCAAAAATGAGTTTGCACTCACAAAACCTCATTGCTGCATTTTCTTCATCAATCGACGATATCATAGCTCGATACATTGTCTGAGCAACGAATTATGATCCTCAGGCAATCTTAGTCTCCATTTGCGCATTTATACAAATGATGCAGAAACTATCGCAGCTTCGATTTCAAACAGCTTCGTCTTCACGGAAGGTAATTTGCTATCATCTCTTAGATTTTAGATGTTTCTAATAGCCTGGATTTCGGTGTGAAACGGCCTGTTCCTCCTATTTTGATATGCAATAAAACATATGTGCTCTATAACATGCGTGTCATTCGCAATACCAGTTAAAACTTATCAAACATCAGAAACGAAGAATCTGTCGTCAATATATTAGTAAAACTAATTTATGCTAGCACAAGTTTTTCTTTTCTGTCAAGTCGAAGTTGTAGGACCATTAATAAGTAAATTGGTGCAACGGACTTTTGTAATATTTATTGATGTCGTAGACCACAATATGTCGATGCCGTCTGTAGCCTCAGTGGCCGTTCTGCGTCTAAGTGGACAGGGCTATATTCTTGTGTTAAATCAAATACTGTGCAAGTGGGTCTGCGCGTAGCAAAAGTTTCTGAAGTTGTCGCTTTACATTGTACAAATATGTGATGAAACTTATTAAATTCACTAATCACCAATGAGCTTGATGACTATAGGCAGGTGGTAAGCTCACAGGTTTCTAGGTTTGAGAAAATGAAGATGCATCCAATATATTAATAATAGTAAGAATTGTGAAGACGTACACTTGAATAACACAATAGTCACAATATAAAATGATAATTGTGAAACAGCAAATAAAAAGATAGAAGAATGTAGCGCAATGGAAGTCATAACAAATGAATGACTTGTTATGAAAAGCTTTTAAAAGCTTTTTCTGATTCTTGGTTCATAAACCAGTCCTTGATTACGCGTAATTAGATAGGTATTGGAAGTGTAGCATTGAAAATATAGGACTTGGATTAATAATG